>JACXGM010017384.1:0-14062 GCA_016801145.1 Umbra pygmaea | reverse complement strand
GGATGTCTGGTCCTAATTCCATCTGTTAAACCAGAAAACGAACAGCAACCGACAGATTTAGATGAAATGATGTGGATGGATGAAGCAGAGAGAGAAACTTTACATTCCCTTCTTAATATTTGTGCTTGTGTTGTTGGTATTTACCACAGTGTTTAAGGTCCAAAAATACTTGGACATCGACACAAATCATTTTGGCTCTGGAAGTTTGCCACAATGGATTTTTAAGTAAAGAATCAAGATTTGTTTTATGTGTAGATTTCATCTAAAATTAATAATCCTTCTCAAATTTATTTGATGAACAGTGTAGTAATTACAACTATTTTTATATAGAGTCCCTCAATTTTAGGGGCTCAAATGTAATTGCACAAACCAACATAATCATGAATTGAATTTTGTTTTAATACTTGGTTGCAAATTTGCAGGCAAGTGAAAGCCTGGAAAACTTAGACATCACCAAATGCTGCGTTTCTTCCCTGGTTTTGCTCTGCCAGGCCTTTACCACAGCTGTCTTCAGTTCCTGCTTGTTCTTGCAGTGTTATACCTACATTTTTGTCTTCATTAAGTAAAATGCATGCTCAGTTCAATCCAGGTCAGGTGAAGGACATTCTACTTCTTTGTCTTAGATCTTTTTGTCTGTAGTTACTATGTTATACTGAAGTATAATTACAAGCATTCCCTAAGTGTCAAAGGCTTTTATTGACAATTAGCTACATTACGTTTATGCAAAGAGTCAATATTTGCAGTGTTGACCTCTTCAATCCGCCCTGGGATGCTGTCAATTTCAGGGCCACATCCTGAGAGATGACAGCCCATTCTTGAATGATCAATGCTTGGAAATTGTCAGAATTTGTGGGTTTTTGTTTGTCCACCCCGCATCTTGAAGATCAACCACACGTTTTTAATGGGATTAAGGTCTGGGGAGTTTCCTTTCCATAGACCCAAGATTTCGATGTTTTGTTCCCTGAGCCACTTAATTATCACTTTTGCCTTATGACAAGGTGTTCCATCATGCTGGAAAAGGCATTGGTTGACATGGTCTTGGATGGTTAGGAGAAGTGGCTCTCTGAGGATGTGTTGGTACCATTCTTTATTCATGGCTGTGTTCTTAAGCAAATTTGTGATTGAGCCCACTCCCTTGCCTGAGAAGCAACCCCACACATGAATGGTCTCAGGATGCTTTACTGTTGGCATGACACAGGACTGATGGTTGCGCTCACTTTGTCTTCTCCGGACTAGGTGTATTTTCCTGGATGGCCCAAACAATCGAAAAGGGATTCATCAGAGAAAATGACTACTAATAGGACAACTTAGCAAAATAGAACAAGCAAATTACTCCTACCCGAATGTGTAACAAAAGGTACTCTTATAAAAGGACTTTCACCGTATAACATAAATAATATCTCTACCAAACTTTTCACAGAACAGAAATCATTGCCCAACAACTTGAGTAAGTCTCCCCCCCCCCCTTATATAACCCATGTAATGACTTATCCAAAACAGGTGATTTATTTTTCGAGGTGTGCGTAATTGCGCTTCCTCCTGGTAGTCATAGCGTGGAAGCCTCCTCTTAAATCTCTGGTCAGTCTGTTCTACGGTGCGGAGGAAAACTTGGAGCCGACGTCACACTCGTTAACCCTCCCACCTGTGTTAACGAGACAATCACTGTCATGATGGCAGCCAGTCTTTTTGTGGCAGGGCTCAAATGCAGTGGAATTTTCTTGGGGGGGGACTAAGTTAATTCTCATGGCAAACAGGGACTTTGCAATTCATTGAAATTCCTCTGATCACTCTTCATGTCATTCTGGAGTATATGGAAATTGCCATCATCAACACTGAGGCAGCAGACATTGTGAAAATTAGTATTTGTGATATTCTCAAACATTTGGACCATGAATGTACTCTGTGAAATACTGTTCAATGAGTTTTGTAGCATTTGCCTTAATCCAAGCAGAACACTTCAGAATTTGTACTGTTGTCACATCGTCCATAAATGCCAGAGAACCAGTTCCGTTGGCATCCATACAGTATATGCCCATGCCCTAACACTACCTCCACTATTCTTCACAAATGAGGTGATATTCTTCGGAACATGAGCAGTTCCTTTCCTTCCTGAAAGGGTCACAGACTTCAAGTTCCTCAGAGTCTACATCTCTGAGAGGCTGGATTGGTCACTGAACACATCCATCATGGTTAAGAAAGCATGGCAGCAATTTTACAACCTCACATGTCTGAATAACTGTGGCCTGTCCCAGAGATATGTTTATTTTTTTACTTTTACTGTATATCTGCATTGCTAAGCCGTTGCACAAGATTTTCACTGTATATACAAATACAACTCTTGTATATTTGACAAAATAATCTACTTGATTTTTGTCTCAATGGTCCCAAGGATTTTGTTCCCAAACTGTACAGGTTTTATTCTATGTTTTGGCAAACTCTAATCTGTCTTCCTGTTATTGAGAATTACCAATGGTTTTCATCTTATTTACTCTGGTGCTCTTCTCTTGGTTGTTGACTTTCATACAAATACACCTACAGTACCTGCTGGAAGGTGTACTTGATCAGGCCAACTGTGGTAAATTTTTCTTCACCGGAGAAGGAATTCTTATGTCAACCACCACAGTTGTTTTCTGCAGTCTTCCAGGCATTTTGGTGTTAATGAGCTCACCAGTGCTTTCATTTTTTTTAAGAATGTAGCAAAAAGCTAATTTGTCCACACCTAATGCTATAGTCATCTCTCTGATCGGATTGGAATTTAGATTTTTCATCTTAATAATGACTTCATATTCACGGTAAACAGCAACAGATTACATATAAATACCACACTTCAAATCAAATCTAGACCTTTTATCTGCTTACTTGTGAATGAACTAATAAGGGAATGACATGCACCTGACCATAGTATTGCTGAGCAGCTATATATATACTTTAAGCTTATATTTATGAATGAATTTCAACTCCAATATGCTGTGGTAGACAGGCTTTGTGTATTTCTTCTGTTTTCGGTCCCATGCACCATGTGACTACCTACTCTGTGCTCTGTGTAAGGAAGCCTATTTCTCCTAAACTCTCCTCATATGAATTATTCAGCTGTGCTGACCTGAACTTCTGTATGTGTTTGTACTTTTTGCTTTTGTGTTTGTGTGTGTAGGTGTGTATACTGTAGGTGTGTGTAAGTGCGCCGGATAAAAATGATGTCGCTTGACTAGACTGGAAATGGATAAATGTGTTTGTATTGGATGGGATTTAGACAGGGCAGGATAAACTGTGTCAACTGAGCTCTGATTGAGTTGTATAATGTAATGTGTGTGTGTGCGTTTGTGAATGTGTGTGACAGAGAGAGATATGGAAGGGTAGAGATATATAGGCTAATAGTAGAATTTATCTTTTTTCCTTCTAATGTGTTTTTTGTTGGCCAGGTGTTCTGTGGAGCTAGGTGTGGTTTGGTGTATGCTATCTGTCTGTTTGTATGCTGTGGCTAGCCAACAGGGTTCTGTGTAGTCAAACTCACTTTTAAACATATGAAGCTAGGTGGGAAAACCATCCAGCCTGGTAAAAATATGTACATTTTTCTCACTGAAGCAAAGTTAATGCTAAAATTTAAAGAAGAAAAGAAAAGAAGAAAGTACAAGGCAACAGTTCACTGATGAAGTGGTGGGGGAGTGGTGATGGTGCGGTGGACACACACAGATACACTGTCAGTCTGTTTTTTTAGAAAGATATTTGCTATTATTCACCTGCTTGTATCTTCAAATTGTTTAAATACACCATGAGACCCTTTAGTGTTTAAATAAGCAGTGAGCAGCTTTTAGTCGCAGCCAGGTATGACTCACTGTTCGTCTGCGTGTGAGTTGTCTGCTGGGGTGGAGGTCAACTAAGCTCTTCAGCTCAATACATTATTGTTGCTTCCGTCACATTACTACTGTCTCAGTATATAAATGCTGTGTTGTGTGGAAAGTTGCCGGTTAGTCATTGTTCTCAACTTATTGCTGCAGTATATCACTTACTTAAAATAAAAACGTAGGTAGCTTGTGATTTTTGCCAGCAATTTTATTTCAAGTGATTAAAACATAGCTTTCTTGTATACTCATTCTTTGTTTACACATTTTTCTCAGATTCGTCATGTTTGGGTTGTCACACAATATATGTGGAAAATACATTCCCTTGCAAACAACCACGATTTAGCTTGCAGTTTTCTGACCTACCACAAGGAGTTACTAGAGAAGGATACTCTGTCCAACATGTTAACATCATGTCCTGGTGCATTTCAGCCAAATTGCACTGCCCTCTCATGGACCCCAGGCACTGTCTGTATGCCACTCCTGGGTGCAGTGACACAGCATTAGTGACTTAAATATTGTCACAAAGGGGCCTCTGAAACACAGATTTTTAAAACAATTCTATCAGGTGCTATAGAGAATTGTAGCAGTGACACGCTAAGTTTAAAGTCTGTCTCCTTTCTTAAACAAACAAGCCCAAGCAGACACCCTCAGTAGGGAAAATGTAGTATTTTTTTGTATGTCTGCATTTGTAGTGTTCAGAAATTGTGCAGAAAAGCAGAAACTGTTTAGTCTTTAATAGTATCTTGTTTCACTACCATCTTTAAGGCACACACCCGCAGAAACACCCGCAAACACACAAACTCTATGTTCACGCTTCAGTTTTTTAAAATGCATTCACACTTTCTATTCATTAACACATTCCCTGTGGAAACTGAATAGACGACCATGGCGTTGCTTGGCACCATGTCTCGCCAACTAAACCGCATAGCATGAGCTTCATTTTGTGTGTTTATCGGTGTGAACCCATATGAGCGTGCGTGTGTGTCTGGTAATAGGGAGACATTTTGTTGTTGTTGTTGTGTTTTTACTAGTGGAGCGCAGCTATTCAGCTGCAACGGTTGTGTATTCTGTGATAACATGGTTAACAGACCTGCCATTGATCAACAGTTTAGCCGCATGTTTTTGTGGCACTTTCAAGGCATTGAATGTTGTGCCATTACAGAAACTTTGTACAAATGCTGATTGACAAGCCCATATTTTAAGGTCGTCTTTATTTAATCCACCCAACTTTGGAATTGAGGTTCACTCTTAAGGCTTTTCTTGAATCTCCTGTTCTGCCGCGTTTTCTCTCAAACAAAGTCAATGAATTTTCTATTCAAAGAATATGGCTGGTGATATTGCCGTTCAAATGAGAGGTTTTTGGTCTGCCTTCAGGATTGTCAGGCTAACAAAGGCATCTGAAAGCCTGGAATAATACTGCTCTCAGTTCTATTCTTTTAACAAGTCGCCGTATTACCATGAGTCTGTAGGCTCCAGATATCCATGACAGGCACTTTCTTCATGTCATTGCCTTTTTCATCATGTCGGATGATGAATGAATTGAATGTGGGCAATTATCAAATACACCCACGTCTTAGATGTTAACTTTATGCATTTTATTTTTATTCTAGAAAACTCCCTAAGGAAGACTCTAGTCGAAACATGATGCAGTTATGCAACCTGCTGTTTACTGTAACTGTTCTTCAAAGCTTGTGCCTGTGTTTTTGAGTCATTTCAGTTCTGAAATATGTTCACTATTTATGCTGACCTATTGAGTGTTTCCCCACAGCTTTTCTATTTTAGTTTTTAATGGATATGTAATTGGTTGCCGGTGTAAATGACGAGAGTGTAAGTTGTAATTGTAGGCTTTCAGTAGCTAAACAGCCAGTTGGATCCTGATTGGAGTGATTGGACGCAGTCATCTGGACACCGGGCCTTCCCTTCACCCATACACTTACACAGCATCTTCTTTCTCCTCACTAAACCTGAATGGGATATGTGGATTACAGGATGCCTTGGGGTGCCCCTCAGCTAGGTCATCTGTACAATAATCTTTAGGTTTGTTTCTAACTACCTTGGGAATGGCCCATTGGTGTACATGCACGAAAGACAATGACGATTGGAGTAATACTCCAAAGATAGTTGCCGTTGACCTACTGAAATGGAACCAGAAAACACACATATCGATGTCGATGGTGGCATTGATGGTTGTTTTTGGGGGATTTAAATTGAATTGGAGCAAATTGTCTACCAACATGTAGGATGATAGTCCCAGGTACACTGTTATGGACTGACCTTGGAGGTTGTTGTGGGGGGTTTCCAGCTCTCTGGTGGATAGCCAGCACTAATCTGCTGGCCATCTGGACAGACTAAAATGAATGATCATTTACTTGACGACATAATCAGGCCGCACTCCATCCTGCGATACCAAATTGCTGCCTTTGTTCCTCTTATTCTCTGTCTGACTTTCTATCTGACACACTCTCTCTCCAACTGTCTCTCGTTCTTTCTCTCTTTCTTGTCATTTTCTGTTATCAGTCATTAAGTGCCAAGTTTCCATGGAAACAGCCAGTTTGGAGGGGCAGTGGCTGGCGAGGTGTAGAAGTGCCCCCCCCACCCCCACGTTCGTTATGGAGACGCCATCTCATCTCTGTGAATTCATCCAGTCAGGATTGTCACTGCCATTGGCTTGCAGACACGGCCGGGGGGATGGTTTTAGGTGGCCAACATCAGAGTGTGTGGGTATCTACATCGTATCTCATTCGCTCCATGGACAGGACAGCACTATAGACATGGTGTTGGAAACCCTCTGCACACAAGTTAGCACGGCACGTTAGGAGGTGAGCATGCTGGTTCCTTATCTCCTGAGATAGTCGGCGTGGCAGGGCCTGTAATACCATCACTTTTAAGAGCAGTGACCCCGTTGGCAGGTTACACAGGGAGCCTTCGTGGGGTAATTAGGCCTTGGTCTGTGTGTAATGACTCACCGTGCAGCTCCTCTCTATAAGGTCAAGCAGACAGCCACATGGGGAAGGATGGGGAAGAGAGGAAACTTACAGGACAGTATATGGTAGGATGTCTCTCTCTCTCTCCTTTTTGCTCTCTCTATCACTCTCTGTCTCGTCTCTCTGTCTCTCTTTGTCTCTCTCTTTTTCTCCTCAACGGATGGCGAAACAGAGATTCGGAGTCGGTGAAAAACCACTGTCGCTTATCGAGAGGCACAAGGGGTTAAATGTTCAATCTGGGGAATTTCGAAAGGAATCCGTGCTGTGAGTTAAGTTACCCCTCCCTCCCTTCTCCTGTCTGAGATAGGGACTGAGTAAGGCAGTGGCAGCACAAAATGGCTGTCAAACTTCCTGTCACTCAGGTGGAGGCCAGGCTTATGTTGTCAGGGTACCACTCAACAATGAATGGATTATGAGAAATAACAATGTTTTTTCTTGTTATATACTTCAAAGACCATTACTTGTTGACTAGGAGGACACTAATTAGTCAGCTGTAATTTTGCGTAACCTAGCTACGTAAGAATTAGCACATGACCGCACACCTCAGTGGTGTAAGAACACACAGTGATGAGGGCAGAGCGACTTGAACTGCTGAGCTACAGTATACAGTTCGTCCTTAGCAACTCAGTCTGGATTGTGTTAACACGCACCGATGTCAACGTTTAATTGGTGAAAAATGTATTATTGAAATGAATATTTTTAGCAAAACAAGATTGCGGTTATCTTCTGATATTAACATACAACATCTACCAATTCTCTAGCAAATATTATTCCTACAATAATTTTACATTAAGTGGATGGCATTTAAAATAACTATAATAACACCATTCTGCTTTATTAATACAAAACTTCCCCATCAGTACAGAGACACAGTACACACTTGACTAGCCAGGAAATGCAGTGAGTGAAGTAGCTAAACATTTTTATTAGGGGTGTAACGGTATGGAAAGTAATATTTCATATAATGCATGTGTATTTCAGTTAGGATGTAAATGTATTTTTGGGAAAATTGTGGACTGTCTCTTTAAAATGAAACAGATTTCAGAAGTGAGAGAGTGCATTTAGAGATTGCTGTATTGTTTGTGTCAGAGAATCTGAGCTGGGTAGATCTATAAACATGTCTTATTCATTTTTGTTGTAATTGAAACAGGGCATATAAAAAGTTGCAAAAGAACCAAGACACTGAAGTTGACTGAGTTATTTCAAGGGTGCAACACAAAGAGCAAAACAATTGTTTCCCCGACATATAGGAAATGTTTCATGAAATGTGCACGTCATATTATCTTAATTGCTTTTTATACTGTATGTCTGAGATCAAAATAATAACAATCAAGATTGACCAACAATGATTACGATGTTGATTATGTTGTAAGCAAAGGCTTTTTTCCCAGATTTTTTGTAGAAGCATTAAAAATACAGTAGCTTGCCATTTATTAATTGATAATGTTCTCTATGTATTTGGGTTCATGTGGAACCTGCGAATAGCACCCCATACCGTACCGTATCGTACGGTTACATACCCGTGTACCGTTACAGCCCTACTTTTTATTAGGAAGGGTATTATATAAGGAATGGTTTTGTCTATTCCATGTGCTTCATTTATTTTATTAGAATAATTTTTATTTTACCTTTTTTTTTCCAGGTAAGCAGATTGAGATCAATATCTAATTTGCAATCGCGACCTGGCCAAGACAAGGCGCAAAGGTGCAAAGCAACAGTGCGTTAAACATGAAGTTACACAAAATACATATATTCAGTTACACACATATAAGGTATAAGGTAGGAATATAAGTACTGTACAGTCAGTGCAAATAGGGTCTAAAATTAAATAATATGTAACATAATGAGCATAGCTAACAAAATGGTAAGGCGCAAATTATACAATTACAGCTGTGCAGGTGATTATGTGCATGATGCGTTAAGGTTTTTGATAAAAGCACTACGGGGGATGGGGTCTGCGTGGCATAGTGCATTGCAGGACAGTGTAAATCATGATAGTCGTGGGTTCGAGCTTGACTAAGGGTTCTCTGACTTTCCCCGGGCCTCAGGCACGAGGCAGTGCAAATTGGCATAGCGCTACCGGGATTTGGGTTAGATAAATCTGATTATCTACAATATACTGCCACGTCACTCTCCAGCAACTTATTGGGCCCTATCTTGCACCCGGCACTATGGAGTGCAAAGCCAGAACGCAAGTGTCTTTGCTAGTTTAGGAACAACTCAGTTGTCAATTTTTCAAAAGCGCCCGCATGATTTAAAAAGCATAATGGACCTTTTTTGTGCGCCGTCAAACTAGCAAAAGTGGACTGGAACACGCACAAAGCGCACTTGCGCCATGCAAGATCAGGCGCCTGTAAATTCAGTAGAAGTATATATGGTGAACGTAATCATCCTGTGTATGATCCGACTAATGGCTTCCACGTTGGATGAACGGTGCAAATAGAATTGGCGGCTCAGGTGACATGTGGTTGGATGAACCATGTGCGTACCCCTCGTCACCCCACAGATCTGTCCAAGGAGTTGCGGAACTGCCGACAAGGCAGGGTTAGTGGGAAAAAACAGGTAATGTGCTTCTGCCCAGTGCTAGTGAGTTCAAGATGTAAAAAAACATTAATCGGATATCTTCCCTGATTGAGAATATATTATTGAAAGAGCAAAGTGTGAATTTAGAAAAATAAGTCTGCTTTTAGTTTTTTTTTTACAAGTTTTTGCATAGTAAGCACTTGTACTGTATATAGGTAGATGCCAGTGAGTTAAGTGCTGAGTGTTTAACAAGGGGCCATCCGACTAGCGCATAAAGGGTGCAATGATGGGTGTTATATGTTTTAACATAACTAGTTACTGTGACTTGTTGCTACTGCAGACCAAACTATTTTGGCATACAGGTTTAACGCAAAAGTAAAAATGCAGGATTAAAGAAATGTACTTAGCTAGCAGGAATTAGAGCTGTCTTTGTTGCAGCTTCTTATGATGATTAACATGTATTCTCAGGTCTGTATTGCAAGTTACTCAAACACTTCTCATGTTTTTAGTAACTTATGTGGGTAGCTGTGCCATGGACTTTAAATGAAGCAGTCACAATTTGATGTTGCCAGGTTATAATCATATCTATAGTAGCTAAGCTAAGGTGTTGACTGATATTAGCTGCATTCGCTCCCAAATCTAGCAGCATCTACTAATTTCAGAATCAATATGTAATATTTACTGTATTAAATCCAAAAATGACCAAAATATGTCATCAGATATTAATGAAATATGTTCATTTGAAATACAATCTTTTCTGACAATAATGCTAAAGCCAACATTTCTGTTTCTGTTTTGGGCTGTGTGTTGTTGTCAACTGCCCATTTTGACAGACGGACAGGGTTGCCAGGCATACCTGTAAAAACTCAAACCCAGGGTGCTTACAGCCATGGAAGCAGCAAACAAATGAACGCGATCAACAGAGATAGATTCTACCCGATCTAAAAAACCTTGGCATGTTTCTAAACGGTTGCATGAGCAGAGTTAGTTTAGTTAGTTTTGAGTTGATGGTGATGAAACCTTTATTGCCTAGAGGGGAATTTGTTTTGCACTCAAGGGAGCCAGGGAGTCTGGGGAGGGGGGGGCGGAGGGAGACGACTCCAGCATTTTGAATTTGGACTGCAGTACCCATTTTAAACGCTTGCTGTCAGTATTACATATTGACCCTTTAAAGAATAACAATAAAGAAGAATAAAAGGAAAGCACAGTATGGATAATTTCCAGCAAAAATACAGTATGCTGATACAGATGGGATATGATTAATTTTCCAGCAAAAATCCATAAACAAGTCCAGATTTAGCAATTAAGTAGTTTTTTAGGTAGAAACTGTACTTGAGCCTATTTCTAAAGCACAAATACCATTGAGGCATTAGACTGAACAGATTGTGTTTTGGGTGACCAGAGACTGATAATTCTCTAAGGTATTCAATTAAAATTAAAAGAAGTCCAATCAAGTCCAACTCAAGTTTTCCACCCAGCAAAGGTCCAAACATTTTACATTTACATTTAGGTCATTTCGCAGACGCTCTTATCCAGAGCCATTTACAGTGAGTACATACATTTCAGAGTAACTAGGTACAACAACCACAACTCAGTAGTAAGAGCATTCAATATTTGAAACAGTGAATGGGCGAGATTAATTCCTGAAAATAGGGTCATACAAATAAACAGAACATTTTTAAATAACAACGGAGTTGGTGGATGTGGAAATAATTTAGGTACTAATTGAAACCATAATAATGTTTAAGATGCACTTTGATAAGCAAAATAGATACGTAATCATAATATAATTTCTGTTGCAATAATAAATACTATTCCGTGCCCTCACTTATGACTTTTTATTGTGTTTGTCTTCACTTTTCAAACTTTTCTATAAGCCATTGTGTCATACCTTCCGTCATCCGTCTTTCCCAATTTAGCTTATCCCTCCCTCCCATGGACTACAAGGGTTTCTATTGCTCTCCGTGCTCTGTAAAAATTAGCTTTGATTGGCTACGTTGCAGTGTTGCCAGGTCAAGCAAAAAAAAAATTTGCCCAATGACTGGTCAAAACCAGCTCAAAATGCCTTCACACTAGCAAAAAAGAATTACGGGCAATAGAATTTACATATTTTACCAATTATCTTTTCCATAATTAAAATGTAAGTTTAACTGTGATTTTGTTTATTCTCTTAATTTCTCAACTTGTGTCATGTTGTGCGTGCTGTGATTGTGCAGTCTTTATGCTGATTCATACAGGTGTTTTCTCTCCCAAAATGATTTAACAGCACACACACACTCTCTCTACAAGAAAATATCACTCTCCTTCCCTACAAGTAAATTACTGTTTCTCCTTCCCTTCAAGACAATAGTTGTCTCTCCTTTCCTAACAGTCGCAGGTCACCACATACTTAGACATCTTCATACAGTACAGCCTTTTAACCATAAAAGATTGCTTTTAAGTCTGCCATGCACTTCATTGATATTTACAAACTAACCTTTTGAGAGACAGATTTTTAACCCCCCCCCCCCATTTTCTTCCCTCCCAATTATTCTGGTCCAATTTTTCCCCACTCACCCTTCTGTTCCGCAAGCCCCCCTGACAGATGCGAGATGGTGAAGGGCACTCACAAGGTTCACCTTTAGAGTCGCACTGCTCATCCAACACGGAAGCCTTTACTCAGCTCATGCATGGGATGATTGCGTTAAACAACTATATGTAAGATTCCATGATTGAATTTACAGGCACACAAGGAGTCGCTGGAGAGCACCATTGCAACGTAGATAATCCAGCAAATTTTTCCTGCAATGCAGCTACTAGAGAAGTTGTTCTTTGTTATGGTAAATGAATCGAACAATAACCAATAAGTCTTGAAGAAATATGCAATGTAATGGAGCAATATTGAGGAAAAGGAGAATCCTGCTGTTGCATTGAGATGCTGTGAAAGCAATGCAGGGCCTCTGTTCAATGAACAGGATCAACTTAGTAAATGATATTAAATGTCTAGAGGGGTTTTTATGTTTCTATAAGATGTTACCCTATGTGTTTAGACTCTTTTGAAAGCCATAGACCCTGTGAAAAATTATATAGTGTGACCAATTATTCTGAGATGGGGAAAAATGTATGAAGGAATTGTTCCTGGGAAGAATGTGGCTGACTGTGTTGATTAACAAGGTGTCCTTTGAAGCAAAGGCTCCCGCCGGTTGTGGCCAAATGATAAACAATGAGAGAATGTTGTCTACAGTTTTCTCAGCATTAGGTGATACTGCAGCCAGCCATTTGGGGCTTGGAAGTAGAAATTTACGTAGGTCTCAGACTAACTGTCGCCAGGCAACTAGTTGAATGTATATTGTATCCAAGGGCAGCCATTGGTGAGAATTCAAATAATGACAACTTTAGGCCAATAACAAATCAGTACTACGTTTCTGTGAGGATGTTTCTCTATAGGTTAAATGACGATGCTCTTGTTCCAGGCTTGAATATCATGACTCAACCCGGATTTTGAAATAAAGGGCCTTATCTTACACCCAGCGCAAGTGACTTTTTACACAAACGCATGTATCATTCCTATCTTACACCCGACGCATATGGGACTTTTCCCTCCACAGACGCGCGTCGGTAAATTAGGGAATGAACTTGCGTTCGTTGGGCGGTTCTGCGAAAAGAAGAGGCGTGTTCCGGCGCAAACGTTCCCTGGTGCTATCTTGCAGTCGCCGAAAACAATTCATATGCTACGTGTTATTCATATGCTATTTTAAGGGCACATGCTTAACCATAATGTAGCGTGTGCACGGCCAAGCGTGTAATAGACATGCTGGTCCAGCGTTGTCCAGCGTGTCAGTGTGGCGCTATGACTCACCCAAGCGTGTAATACACACGCGTGCTCGCCTTTCCATAAGCGTGTAATACACACGCTAATTGAGCCTCGCCGGGGACAAAACCACGCCCGTTATCGCAATGTAAGCCTAACATTAACCACTCAGAACCCTTGCGTTATCTCGATGTAAGCCTTAACCAAACCCATACCCTAACCCTAACCGCTCAGGGCCCGGTTCCCCGATAACGTTCACTCTTAGCCCGCTAAGAAGACTCTAAAAGATATATCTTACAGAAGTTGTTTACGTTCGTGTGTTCCCCGAGGTCTCCCTTAGAAGCTTCTTATCACGTCGCACTTAAGCTGCCTCTTAAGTGCGACGTTACAAGGTGCTGTCCCAAGGGAAGGTGCTGAATGTGTTGTCATCGATTGCTCAGGAATCGATTTTTCAGTTCACGCGAGGTGCAATACGGTGTTAAGAAAGACAACACGTAATGTGTGAATGAAACATTCCTCAAAATATTCCAGTAACATTTATTTTAGCATAGTTGAAGTTATCAGTAAAATATAGACTACTAATTAAATTATAAAATTGTCAGTAATGTGTTCATACGAGATGTTGTTACTGGTAGACGAACCGGGGATCCCTCGCTTACCATCCACTCTCCTCATCCCGTTGTCCCGCTTCTTGACGTGGGTTTAACGGCTTCTAAAAATGCACTTTTTTTTTGATTTACAGTTCCTAATCTGATTTTGGTATGGGATTTTCTTTATAGTTGCTGAGCAACAGTCACACCAGTGACCGTGTCTGTGTGTGTTTGTACCGGCATTTTCATTAAAAATACTTGATCATCAACAAGATTGTATGTCATTCTGTCATCCTTAATGAGTCAACAACTGATTCTCTATTGCCAATAAAC
>JACXGM010017383.1:0-19837 GCA_016801145.1 Umbra pygmaea | reverse complement strand
ATGTAGATGGCTAGGACTAATAGATAGATGGGAGAGGTTAACATGTAGATGGATAGGACTAATAGATAGAAGGGAGAGGTTAACATGTAGATGGCTAGGACTAATAGATAGATGGCAGAGGTTAACATGTAGATGGCTAGGACTAATAGATAGAAGGGAGAGGTTAACATGTAGATGGATAGGACTAATAGATAGATGGGAGAGGTTAACATGTAGATGGCTAGGACTAATAGATAGATGGGAGAGGTTAATATATAGATGGCTAGGACTAATAGATAAAAGGGAGAGGTTAACATGTAGATGGCTAGGACTAATAGATAGATGGGAGAGGTTAAAATATAGATGGCTAGGACTAATAGATAGATGGGAGAGGTTAAATATAGTTGAAGGGTGGGATAAAGTGCTACAGGAGTCATGGAAGGTTCAAGGATCGTAGCTGAGGTGAATTAGCATAGTTGGAGGTAGGGGTAGAGAGAAAGAAAAGATGATATTGGAGGCTTCAATTGGGTGAATAATGGTTAGGTTAGGATAAGCGAAGTAAAAAAAATAATAAACAAAAAAATTAATAATAGTAATTAAAAAAAGGTGTGTGGAAATAATGCATGTGCATTGATGAACAATATCCTGTATTTAAATTCAAATCTGATCCCACCCTGAAAGAAAAAAATAAAAATGAAAATATATAAATAAATCAATGTGTTTGATTCGGCCTTACTGGAGGGAGTCAATATTGAATTGGATTATTTCTTATTACAGGGAGTCAACAACGTGCTTGTTTCTGTCTTACTGCAGGTAGTCATAACCCCAACATTTAGTGTCCACATTTAGCAATTTAAAGTGCCTTGCACAAGGACAGAACAAAAGATGTATTTCCTTGTTGGCTCACAGATTCAAACCAGCAGCCTTTTAGTTACCAGCCCTTAACCTGTAGGCCAACTATAAAGGATATAAACTGTTTGTCAATAGAAAACAGTTCTTATTGGATGAATGAGGGGCTCCTTCTAGAACTAACTGTTGATACTTGACACTGTGTGTTTTAGTTTAACAAACTAAAATGGATTAATTTGAGTCAAGGGTGATCAAGTGATTAAGTAAACGACTAACCCATTAAGACCTGCAACATGGTTCAACCTAGGTTGTTCAAAGGTTACAACATTAATTGTGCAATTGTTCCATCAGATTACTCAATAATGAGTCAATATCATACAACTCATTACCGGAAATTGTCATGTGGCTGTATTACTAATATTTCGATCATATAAGGAGTTAAATTCCTTGAAATTGGGTTGGAATTTTACATTTCACCTGTGTTTTCCCAAAAAGGCCCTCGTTGTTACTGTCTCTAGAGCACTATGAAATCCAAAGAAAAATCATGAAGCTACAGGCAACAATATATCATTAGGGTGGGTCATACTCAGGTGCTAAATCCTAACAAGAGGGGTGTCTACATAATGCATCTTTTCATCAGGAATTCAAATATGAGTTTAATTTTAAATATAATGTAAACAAATATAATATTTTTTTGGAAATGGTTTATATTTACAGAGCCAAATCAAATATACATATTTATTAACTTGTAAACTTCATTAATATGACTGTATACAGTTACAAGGAACAGTCTGGTGACTTCCTGAACTTTGGTATGTTGCACAAGTCCTTCTTTGATTCATTCCTTGACATCTGGTCTCCTGTGCCCTGATCCCTTTATCTCTTTTCTTGTGAAAAATACTTAGCAGAAGCCTCAGTGGGGGTGTTGCTAAAGTTTTTCACCTCCGAAGTGCTTAGGGGGCCAGGTGAGAGGTGGCTCTGACACCTTCTGACCAGCTGATTAAGTCACCAATGCTGGAAACATCACAATTGATGTCAGATGTCCTTCTGGTTCTGACAGAGGAGTCCCCCAGCTGAGTCTCTGGGTCCCCCTCTCCCCTGATGGCCAGGATTCTCTCCACCCCTCAATCCTCTCTGATCCTCAGAACACATCAGTGTTTGAGGTATGTCCTCACTGTGGGCACACCAAGCAGATCTTCTCACTCTCAGCATCACAAGGTCCAACACTTCCTTCCTCTGAGACTTGAGGCAGTCCAGCTGATACAAGATGTGCCTAGGCCCTTGAATCCAGGAGTGCTTTACCTTCATATTGAACCAACATAGATAGTACACACCAATAATGAATTTGAAAATGAATTGCAGAGTCTTTAAGTTATTTCATTTAAGTCTGTGCTTTGACACCCATAGTTTAAAAAGTCTGTTACCTGTGGTGAGCCAGCCGCTGTGGTTCACTGGTCCAATCTCTAACAGAGCCAACTTGGCAGGAAGCACTCCATTCCTGACTGCACAGACAATATTATAGCCATAGTGTTGATCAGTTGAGAGATCTTGAATGACCTTGTCTAGCAACCTGATCGGTGGAGGGCCAACAGAGATCTGGGTGAAGTTTGGATTAATATCCAAGTTTTTGGATTAATATCCAAGTTTTTTAGCAGAATCAAAGAGCTTTCCAATTGGCCCAGAGTAAGGCCATCAAGGTGAATAATGAAATGGCGCAGGGTGAGTTCACCAGGATGCAGGTTGCACACCAACCAGACCAGTTTTCTCCCCATGTGCAGCTCCACGTTCCTCATTACTCCAATGACCCAGAAGTTCTACAGATAGTTACTGCCAGGCTCAGTAGCAACAAAACATAGTGTTTTTTCTTGATCTTTGCAGGTAAAGATTGGTCACTTCCCTCAGCTTCCATCATCACATTAGTCAGGTCAATCCTCCCATCAAAAAGGATGCAGGAGACCCCCCCTCCTCCCTGCATTTCTCCTTAAACTCATCACCCAGGTCTCTCATCCACTTCTCCTGTGCTCTCTTCACCTTGCACTTATCAATCACTTTACTTGTATTGTCTTCTGTGATGATTCCTACATCAATCAGGGCTGCGGTTGCTATAGCTGCAGTTGGCCTCAGCCCTATGCCACACCTTACACTAGCAAGGGTAGTGTTCGGAATTTCAACATCTTTTTTTATACCTTCGTGCAGGCTAGGGGTCAGTTTCAGGGTTAAACTCATATTTAGCATTACTTCTCTTCCATCCCATATCCTGATCACCATCTGCCAAATATCTCTCCATCTTTCCTGGCTGACTTCTCTGCTGCTGCAGCATTTTCTTCCTTGCTCCTTCAAATTTTCCATGCCTTCTTTCCCTTTTGCTACTTGTACAATGTCCTCACCTGTGTCTTATGCTCTGGCAGATCAGGGGCTCCCATTTGGTGGGTTCCTTAACTTCTAACCTTCTCTTTCTGTCCCTTAATTTAAGCAAAATCATTTTCTCTCTGCTGCAAAAACAGTTAATGTTGGCTTGGATCCCACAGTCCTCACAGGCTCCCTCCTCATAACTGGTAATCTTACACTTGGATGTCAAAATATTAAATAACTTCTCTAACTTGACCATGAACCTCTATTGGGCATCAAGATTCCCCTTCCCAAGAGAGAACTTCACTGCCTGATTACAGACCCCCTTGGGCTTCACATTTCTCCCTCAAGTATATGCCATACCTCAGGATATCCCTCAGTTAAGTTTCAGACACCAACAGCTCTCACCCTTTCCCAACAAGATTACTTAAATGACAACTTGATGTCTTTCTTGTTCTGACTTCAGCCATTTCTTCCACAAGCAAGTAATTTATAAATCAATTAAATTCTCACTCAGTCCGTCCCTTCTCTTAAGAAAAAAACAGCGAACTGGACTCTCCTCCACAAAAGACGCTATTATTGCTGTTGCTATTTTCTGACTGACTGGGGGCTTAACTTTTGGTTACTTTGAAGAGGATGCAATGTTGTGTCTGGACAAACTGAACAGACACAACATTAAATTTCACAACATGAAGTAGCAACACATTTCCTGGATTCCCATTAGAAAATTAATCTCTTTAAACCATAGGTCAGATTTTCAAAAGGCACAGGGAAATCAATAAAAAAATATTTCTCACTTGATGAGCCTCCTCAAACAACCATATTATTACAATTACTGAGCTAGATGGTACAACAAAAAATGTAGTTAATTCCAGAATAATAGCGAAAGAAATATAAAATGTAACAATTTAACTGCAAAATGATGTAGGTTAGGATTATCAGAATTGTACTGTAAAAAAATATTCAGATTTGTATTCTACACACCAAAATACATTATTTGAAGACCCATCTCAATAGATTTACAAAATATACAGAGTATGGCCCACCCTAATATATCATAGTGGACTATAATCTAAAAAGAGAAGAAATACAACCAAATGATGTTGTTTCGGCATATAATATTCTATTGACTGCAAGGATGAAGGGGAGACAGTCACCTTTCAAGGGATTCTCATCAATATCAGGATGATATATCATTGGCAAATAGTAGTATTTAAGAAGCCAGAAGTAAATTGGAGTATTATTCAAAAGTTTAATATTTGGTTTTCTGTTTCTTTCTCTTGTTTTTATTTTTAACTATACTGTGTGATTTTGGTTTCTAAACCATTTGTCAAGGTTCACAGCTAGTGGAGGCAGGTGCGTCTTCAATGACAAGTATTTATTGCAACCAAACAGGAATGAACTGACAAGAAACAGAGACATAGAACAAAATGAGGACCAAAGATTAACCAATGTATAAAACATGAAACACATGACATGAACAGTTAATCACAACACTAAACACATGAACAGACTGTCTAAACATACCACAAAGAACTATAAAAAAGATACAACTACTTTAAACATATGAACTGAACATAAGAACAACCACGTACCTGACAAGAAACAATGAACTACACAGAACAAACAAACCCACAGAACTAAATACCCAACTAACGAGGGGAGGATGTGCAGGTGTGGACCAAACAACAGAACTGATAGGCTCACCAAAACATGTGACCGGATCATGTGACACAAAGAGCGGGAAACAAAGCCAAAACAAAACACATAGGGGAGAAACCACCCTGAAGTGACACAGAACAAGGACAGATTCTACGGACATTGTGACACCATTTGTAAATATACGTAGATTTTATAACAATTAAACAATAACAAATAATTATGAATATAAAAAATGAGGAAGTAACAGGCATTCTGTCCATAACATACAGTCCTATAGGTACTCTCATGGTGTTGGTGAAAGGTGAAAGGTTATCATATCTAGCAGGCACCATCTTACTCTAGTATTTTGTACTGTTTTACCATTCCATTAATTTAAATGGGGAAAACAATCTGAAATACAACTAGGAATTTAATCAACTGTTTGTACAGTCAAAATGTATTTAATCCATGCTTGGAATTCCATATATAACCAGACAATCACTCTATTGACGTTATTTGTTGTTACTTTAAAGAACTGTTTGTAAAATAATGGATGAATAATTGTGCTGGCAAAAAGATTACCAATACATTTTCAGTTTTTTATGGATATATTTTATGTCCAGGAAATTGTCTTAGTGGTCTGAAAGAAACTGATTTACTATGTTGTACCTCCATTTGTAAATAAATATCACATTGGGTTTTGGTTAATTTCATTGTATACTAGCTCTTTGCTGTATTGGTTAAGACAACCATCATCTCTACATTCAGAGCAGAAATGCCCTGCAGAAGTCTGACTGACTGTTGACACGTCACTGGGGCTTTGCTTGCGCTGGCTAACAAGAACACCAATACTGGAACCATTAACTAGTCATTTAATTCATTATTCTAGGAATTCCCTCACTCCCAAAGGAGAGGCCCAGATTAGTCCATTACAAGCTTGTAGGTTGCTAAAGGATCTATAAGAAGTGCTATATTTACAATGGCAGCCATTCTTCTGATACGAGGTGAAACTCTGAGAGCGGACAGAAGAGATGAGGGAGGCCCTGCTTGTAGAAGACCGCTCCCTGCCCAATTGTTTGCAGAGAAGCTCAAGAACATAAGCCCCTTGGAACAGAACAAAGGTCACATCTCACAGGACACCCTTCAGATCCTCGCCCCATTCGCCCTCTTTTAAATCCCCTCTTTTTTTTGGTACTTACTGATCCAAAATCCTCTCTCTTGAGCGATTGTAGTGAACGACAAGATGGCCTGGTGCTTTATTGTGGTGGGGTTGTGTGTGTAAAGGGGCTGGGCGCTCTCTTCGGTGTGTGACCAGCCCTGGGTCCTGGCCTCGATGCAGCAGTCTGGTCCTCATTAACCCTATGTGGATGGACTGACATGTCTGCCTGACCTAGCCTGCCAACCTACCAGCTAGCAGGAACAAAACAACAGAACAGTGACCAAGGAGGGTACATACATGGACACTTTGTAACGATTCTCTATACTCGTGAATCTGCAACCCCAATTCCGAAAAAGTTGGGACAGTATGGAAAATGCAAAGAAAAAACGGTCAAATGAAAATTACATTTACCTTGTACTATATTGAAAACAGATTATTAAGACATTATGAGATGTGTTACTTTGTGAATATATTTTACAAAATATATGCTAATTTCAAATCTGATGACTCCAACACACTCCAAAAACATTGGGACAGTCAACTGTTTAACACTGTGTACAATCACCAGTTCTTTTAATAACACTTATCAAGCATTTTGACACTGAAGACACCAGTTGGTTAAGTTTAGCAAGCAGAACCTTCCCCCATTCATCCATCATGTATGTGTTCAGCTGTACAACTGTACGGGGCCTTCGTTGCCTTATTTGCACTTCATAATGCAACATAAATTCTCAGACAGGTCAGGACTGTAGTCAGGCCATGGTAGCACCTGCACGCTCTGCTTGCGCAACCATGCGCTTGTAATCCGAGCAGAATGTGGTTTATCACAGATATTTAAGTTAAGTAAATTTAAAT
Source organism: Umbra pygmaea (assembly GCA_016801145.1). Lineage (NCBI taxonomy): Eukaryota > Metazoa > Chordata > Actinopteri > Esociformes > Umbridae > Umbra > Umbra pygmaea. Next base: position 13,005 of record JACXGM010017383.1, on the reverse strand, counting down.
GATCACGTGTTTTCAACATAGCACAGGGTGAATTGAATTTTCAAATGACTGTTTTATTTTTGCATTTTCCATACTGTCCCAACATTTTCAGGAATTGGGGTTGTAAATTAAATTGTGGAATCCAAAACAAATGCATTGCAGTTTTATGCAGTGGTTGAAAGGAGAAAACAGGTGTGTCTGCATGCATTTCCATGTTATGTTTTATGAAGACTCATGTCATAGACAATTCAATCCATATACCTAGATTATTCAAATATGCCACATAACATATAAGAACCTTTCTGAATGATGTTGTTAATCTGTAAACATTAGGCAGATTCATTACAGACCTGAGTGCTTAGTTTCTCATAGACTCCTCTGAATGAAGAGAACAAGCCCTAGGAAAAGCAATAGACATATTTACATAATTTATGCATTTCCAAGGCTTTTAAAATGTCTTTTTCTGTTTGAGTTAGTGACCTTAGCATCCTTAGCGTCCGTCTTTACAATGGGCCTAACAACACATTATTAATTAAGTCCCAGGCCTCAGAGAGCCCTGGATCCCAGACCTACAGAGGAGAAAGGGACCTTCAGTACAAGAGAGAATGGACACACTAGGCTACAGTTTCATCACTCATAATCAAGAGGACCACTACATGTATACATGCCTTTAGTTCCATTCTGGAGCGGCATACTCTTTGGTAGTAGACTTGTTTTGGTGGTTCAAATCCTACAGATGACTAACCTGACGGCTAAACCTCTTATTGACTATAGATGTGGTAAAGAGGTAATGGAACATCATGCAAACACTGAAAATGACATGCAAATGGCGGGGGGAATCATTATTAATATTCATATTGACCTCTAAAAATGTGCCTACATTTGGGTAATGATTGGTATATACAGCATGTTCATGACATTATAAACAATCTACTGCTTTAGAGTCAAAACCAACATTCACTCCAACTGCTGATTTCTGGAGGCTAGCAATGCTAGGACAACTGGTGTCCAAAAAGTCCCTGGTTAGGATCATCTTAGTGGAAAAGTGAAAGCTTTGTCGTTTTGTCCTGAGCAAGTAAACCTAGTTTGTCTTTCCCCACTATGTAACATTCGCCCCAGCTTGTAGCATTCTCCTAGTATCTAAGAACTATATTAACTGTATTATGGCCATTAGTAGTAATCTATTCTCAACCTGAACCACCATTTCAAATTGTTATGCAGCGACCACTTCCAAATATATCAAAATCAGATTTAAAAAATGACAGTATAGTGTGGGTTGGTTAATAAACAAGTCATAAAGAATGAGATAAATATATACACAGCATCCTTCCCCCACAGTGTACACTCCATTGACCTCTTCACTGCATCTAGAACCAAGATGATTGACCTTTAAAATAATGAATATTATTCTCTATCTTGGAAATGTTATTCCACACGGATTTGACTGTATTTAGAGGCTTCAACATATACGCTTTGAAAAAAATGGTTTCAACAAGATTCTTTGGCTGTCCTTACAGGAGAACCCTTTATTGTTGGGTTCCAAATGCAACCCCCTGTGGAAAAGGTTCTATATGGAACAAAAAAGGGTTCTCAAACACTTTTCACTTGAACGAACGGTGGTTATTCTTGGAAACCAAAAGGGTTCTCCTATTGGGACAGCTGAATAACATTTTGGGAATATTGTCTAATAGTCCAGTGCTATATGTGGAATTGTATTAGCTTACAATATCTGATACTCTGTGCCAAAGGATTCCATTATCCCCAAACTGCTGGAAAGACTAAGCAAATAATGATGTCTACAAAAATATATTGCCAGATGAAAGCCGCTTCTGCTTTCTAAATGAAACCATTCTAACCTAAACTGACGAACATAATTTAAACTCCAAAGTGGCTGTTTTACTGTAAGTAGCTAGTGCGTATGTGACAGGTGAAACATTTCTTCTGGGAGGGAGAACAGTAGAGTGAATGGCAGCCTCTGTTGTTTGAATCCCCAGGAAAACAGAGGCTATTGAAAAGCAGACTAGCTGGTGCATGGAAGGCTCAGTATGGCAAGAGGGGAGGTGGTTGTATTCGATTGAAGCAGAGACAAACGTGAATAAAAGGACCTGTATTCTTCCTGCAGTACTCTACTGTAATCTCAGCTGGTAAAAGCCATCTCCAGTCAGGCTGTGTGATTTTTCCTCTCAGAGGGATGAAACAGAGACCCAGGAACAGGACGCTTTGAAATACCTTCACTTCTCTTCAGCCATGGTGGCTGACCTCAAGTATCTGATAACCTTTCTCCATTTTACTGACGCTTTTACACAAAAACACTTTGTCAAGAGCTGAATGGACCTTTTTTTATTAAATGGTTCTAAAATCTATCAATTTGCATTTACAATGCTGCCGCCTTGCACACTGCCGTTATTGTGTAATCAGTGTTAGATGCAGGTGCCAGGGTTGACCTGACAGACTAATCGCTTGACCTCAAAGCTCAAACCCATTTAGTAGACCGTTAAAGAACATATAAAGGTTGTCTGTTTCCATTGGCTATAGACCCCATTTTGGGATGGCCTTGTAAGTAAGGGGAGAGGACGTGAGGAGCAGAAGGTGGGGCAGGTGCCCGGGCACACAAGGTCAATGTCCACAAAATCTAAGACTTCATGTTAGGCATTAGTTCTCTATCATGGTACTTTCATTCAACTGCATTTTGAACTGGATTTTGAACCAATTCTGTAAAGGAAGAAAATATTTTGTCAAGTTCAAAGTGAACTAAGTGTGAAGTATTTTTCTTGCATGTTTGTTTGAGGCAGTTTAATGAGGGCCTGTTGATTTGGCCATATTTGCACATGTTTCCAGCCTCTTGGCTCACAGTTTGTTCACTATTTAAAAGGTCCAATAAAGTCCTTTGAGCAGTAGAAGCTCCTCAGAATATGTTGGACTGGATAAACACAGTAAACATGGCGTTGGATCCTTTCAAAGTAGATTATTATCAGATCAGGTCCATTTGACCTTGAATTACACTTGGCATATGTTTGGCCATTCTGTTGGCAGTCCTGGGCTAAAACGTATTAAGAGCCACTGGTTTAAAGGTCAAAAAGGTCATGACCCCCGACATCTGTGTTTCAAGCACACTTCCAACCAGTTTGTCGATAAATATTGACCCTAGCACTAAGATGTTAGGCTTTCAGCGTAACCCTTGGATCTCAATGAGGTCCCGAAACTACTGATGCTTTTACAGAATAACCTCCATAACTTTGTCTCAAAGCATATATTACACCTTCCAGACACACTGGGATTTTGTCTCATTGTTTTGATGTAGGGGACTCCCACTTTACTTGTTATAGTATGTTCGGGACTGGGGTCTTGAGGTAGGAATTATTTTTACTTGTCTCACACCAAACAGATGATGAAAGGAACACAGTGCCACAGGAAAGCGAATCCCAGAACATAGACATCCCTACCATGAAACAAATTCCTCCTCACCCACATCCTCTGAATTATCTAGACTTGTGGATGATTTACAAAACATTAGCCAAGTGTTCCATACATCAGAGGGACTTTGAAGTCTTTGTGCCTTCTTCCTAAACACTACACCAACACACACCGACTTCTTTCGCCAGCGGAGAAGCAGCATTCTCGATGTCTCTTTAGAGCGGCTGGGTATATAAACTGCTCACTGATCATTATTGTTGACCCTCACTCTCAGACACATCAATTGACAGAAGGCCATTTAAAGTGTTTATTCCCATGGGAATTGACTAACCACATATCTCCAGACTGATAGGCCTATACAATATGGGCCATTGACGGAGAAAGGATAGGTCAGGGTTAACATAGAAAAATAATTATTCAGCAGAATTCTCTTGCATCACAGTGATGGTCCACGATGGTGAAGTTTTGTGGGGGGAAATATGGTGTCGTTTGTATTAACTTATCTTTGTACCAAAATATTCTGAGCATGAGAAAAAAAGAAAGACAAAACATGTTTGCAGATGGCCAATTAAATCTCTCGAGGTTATATAGAGATATAAGTATCTCTCAGCTTTAGTCGCAATATGATTGTAAAAAAATGTAATCCGTTCTCTTGGGCTAGCTGAAATATGCCATTAATGATTCACGAAAAGTTAATACATTTACCATCACACTCAAAAAAAATATAAAATCACTTTAAATTAATTAATGAGCGACTAAACAGATACCAATGATCTGGTTTTAAATCTACAATGAGTTTAAAAAAGATTCTGGAAATTGAGGTCATTGGAAAGCAATAACAATTTAAAGGCAACCACCCCCTTGGAGGAAAATAGAAGGACACTATCATTGGCACACAGTCAAAAACTCTGATCTAATTCAGTAAATATTTGTCCAATTTTCTATTTAGTGTGTTTTTACTTAAACTTTATTTGTCAAGGTGGGCCGATTGAGAACAGATTCTCATTTGCAATGACGACCTGGACAAGATAGTGCGCAATGGTGCAAGATGACATAAAGTTACAGATGAAGTGTAATAATATTGATGTACCTTACTGGAGTGGCTCTACAATTTCAATGTACTTAATTGCAATAACAATAAAGATATACAATTCAAAATTAAATTTAAGTACATGAAAGTACAAAAGACAGGCAGCAGGATACTCAGAGTTTACAATAGAAGGTGTATGTACAGTTTGTGTAAATGAGGTCTAAATTAGAGAGGTAGATCAGTCGGTATGCCCAAGGACGAATCTAAATACTGTACTACGACGCCCCTAGTCACGAGTGTCTCTGGAGGCCCCCCCACCACCCCAAAACCCACACAATGTTCACACAGATGAACACCCTCCCCAATTCCTTGTTATGACACAGGCCTATTTTAAGGACGTAGTACCTAAAAAAAAAACACCTGTAGATATTTCACAATTTACAGCGCAGTTACTAAATTGTGTAAAACATATACAGCTCAGGAAAAAATGTAAAGACGAATGCAAAATCATCAGTGTCTCTGGTTTTACTCTTGATAGGTATGTGCTTGGGTAAAAAGAAAATAATTGTTTTATTAAAAAAACTACTAACAAATTATTTCTCATAATCCAATAAAGAACATTATCATTGAGGGCATACTTCCAGAAAATGATAGTCAAAATGACTGGTAAAAACAACAAAAAGATTTTCGAATAATGCAGAGAAAATACAAATTCATATACATTTTTAAACAAAACTAATGTGTTAACTTGGGAAGAGTTCAGAAATCAATATTTTGAAAAACAATAATAATTGGCTTTTATGTGTCTTGGCATGCTCTCCACCAGTCTTTCATATTGATATTGGGTGACTTTACGCCACGCCACTTCTGGCATATAAATTCAAGCATCTCGGCTTTTTTTCGGGAATTTCTCATGGGAGTCATGTTCAAATGTAGTTAATAACAGAATGGCACAATCATGAAACAAAACATGGCAACAAAGAGAATAATTAAATGACCACTGTTCAGAAGTCTACATACCCCCAGTTCTAAATTTGGTGTAGCATCAATAACAGTGTGCAGTCGTTTGTGATAGTTGTCTATGAGGCCCTGAATTCTTGCAGGTGGTATAGCTGCCCATTCGTCGTGGCAAAATGCCTCCAGGTCATGCAGTCTTTGGTCGTCTTGGATGAACCACACAATTGAGATCTCCCCAGAGTGGCTTGATGATATTCAGGTCAGGAGACTATGATGGTCACTCCAGAACCTTCAATTGTTTCTGTTGTAACCACTGGAGGGTGAACTTGGCTTTGTGCTCAGGGTCATTGTCATGCTGGAAAGTCCAAGAGCATCCCATGTGCATCTTTATGCAGAAGAACGCAAAATATGTGCTAGTATTGTCCAATATAATGCTGCATTCATCTTGCCATCAATTTTCACATGATTCCCTGTGCCTTTAGAACTCAAACACCCCCAGAACATCAGTGAGCCACCACCATGCTCCACAGTGGGGATGGTATTCTTTTCACTAAATGTCTTGTTGACCCCGCTCATAACAAGCGTATGGTTTTGTTCTCATTACTCCAACTTACAGTATGCCAGAAGCTGTGAGGCATGTCAAGTTGTTGTCAGGCATATTGTAACCATGCCTTTTTGCAGTAAAGGCTTCTGTCTGGCAGCTCGACCATGCAGCTCATATTTATTTAAGTATCATCGTATTGTGCTCCTTGAAACAACCACACCATCTTTTTCCAGAGCAGCCAGTATGTCCCTCGAGGTTACCTGTGGGTTTTTCTTTGTATCCAAAATAATTATTCTTGCAGTTTTGGCAGAAATCTTTCTTGGTCTACCTGACCTTGGCTTGGTATCAAGAGATCTCAGAATCTTACACTTCTTAATAAGTGATTGAACAGAACTGACAAGCATTTGCAAGGCTTTGGATATCTTTTTATATCCTTGTCCAACTTTATACATATCCAGTCCTTTATTATGCAGGTCTTTTGACAGTTCTTTTCTGGTCCCCATGGCTCAGTATCTAGCCTACTGAGTGCATCCATGTAAGAGCTAACCATCTCATTGACTATTTATACAGCCATGGTCAAAAGTTTTGAGAATGGCAAGTATTCGTCTCCACAAAGTTTTCTGCTTCAGTGTTCTTAGATCTTTTGTCTGTAGTTACTATGGTATACTGAAGTAGAATTACAACCATTCCAAGTGTCAAAGGCTTTCTATTGACAATTACATTAAGTTTAAGCAAACAGTCCATTTTTGCAGTGTTGACACTTCTTATTTAAGACCTGTGCAATCCGCCCTGGCAATTAACTTCTGGGCCACATCCTGACTGACAGCAGCCCATTCTTGCATGATACATGCTTGGAGTTTGTCAGAATTTGTGGGATTTTGTTTGTCAACCTGCCTCTAGAGGATCGACCAGAAGGTGTCAATGGAATTAGGACTGGGGAATTTCCTGGCCATGGACACAAATGTTTGATGTTTGTTCCCCGAGCCACTTAGTTATCACTTTTGCCTTATGGCAAGGTGCTCCATTATGCTGGAAAAGGCATTGGTCTTCACCAAACTGTTCTTGGATGGTTGGGAGAAGTTGGTCTTGGAGGATGTTTTGGCACCGTTCTTTATTCATGGCTGTGTTCTTTGGCTGAGAAGCAACCCCACACATGAATGGTCTCAGGATGATTTACTGCTGTACTGATGGTAGCGCTCACCTTGTCTTCTCAGGACAATGTTTTTTCTGAATAGCCCAAACAATCAGAAAGGGGATTCATCAAAGAAAATGACTTTACTCTAGTCCTCAGTAGCCCAATACCTGTACCTTTTGCAGAATTTCAGTCAGTCCCTGATGTTCTTCCTGGAGAGAAGTGGCTTCTTTGCTGCCCTTCTTGACACAAGGCCTTCCTCCAAAATGTCTTTGCCTCACTTAGTGTGCAGATTCACTCACACCTGCCTGCTGCCATTCCTGAGGAAGCTCTGCACTGGTGGTGCCCGAAGCTGAATCAACTTTAGGAGATGTTCCTGGCACTTGCTGGACTTTCTTGGGCACCCTGACACCTTCACAACAATTGAACCTCTCTCCTTGAAGTTCTTGATGATCCGATAAATAGGTTTATTCAGGTTCAATCCTACTAGCAGCCATATCCTTGCTTGTAAAGCCCTTTTTGTGCAAAGCAATGGTGACGGCACATGTTTCCTTGCAGGTGACCATGGCTGACAGAGGAAGAACAGTGATTTCATTCACCAACCTCCTTATGTAAATGCAGCTTTGGGTTTACACCTCTTATCTGAAACTTTCGTTGTGTCTGAGCCATGCAGACAAAAATGCATGCACAGCCCTTGGTCAAACCATTGCCCCCATACTGTAAATGCACATGTAGGTGGCAGTATATGCACCTTTCAGATGGTTGCAATCTCCCATTAATCCATAGAAGTGGAAATGCAGTAAATTGTTTACCAGGAAGCAAACAGGGTTTTTCTTAGACAACCACTGCTGGTGCCTATGAAATAACTTTTGATCTGCCAGATTAATAAATTTGTAGAGCTGTACGTAATGATACGTTCACAACCAGCATTACCCACTACATCCACTCATCAGATATGGACTCTGAATGTTCTGATGACTAAGTCCATTAAAGTCAACTGGGTCAACAGCTTCACAATGTTAGCCTGGATTATTTTAATCGGAAGGGATTATTCAATGATTGTACAAGTTCAAGGTAAAAAAAAATACATTTTTATAGTTACAACAATGTTTAAAGCTACATTCTGTATTTTTTTGTTGATTCTTTGCAAAAACCCTTTGTTCTTTAAAAAATATGTGCTCATTCATGTGTAATTAGTTTCACCAACTAATCAAAGTATTCTCATAAGCATAGAATCTTCCATTCAGAATGCATTCACATATAGGTGGAGAAGGTACTGCCACCCAGTGACACATGTATACAACACATCTCTTAAGACTGTGATTGTGCTTTATTCCACAGCTGTTTTGTGTTTCTTCCTCCATACTCTCCACCACGGCGATGCTACCGGTTGTGTCTACTACGGTCACAGCCCCATTCAACATCACCGTGCCTGACGCCTTCAAGGAACCCTATCCAAAAATCTGATGGTAACCCAGCAAACTGTTTGACGTTCTTTCACCAACTGGATGTCTAAGCATCCCATCCATGCTGGGGCTATCAGTCCGGTAAGGAGAGAGTGGCAAAACTATTTTTCTGTTGAAGGGTCAGACACTACAAGTAGCCGCTGCCATATGGGAGAAGGGAGGACTGGAGGTGGAGGATTATGGTCTATTCACCACGTTCTTGAAAGACGTATTTTCTCTCTAAATAGCTGGGGAGGACAAAAGAGTGAAATCCACCACTCACCTCCCGTCTGGTACGGGAAACCAACCACAAATACTATCCCTTCTACCCTGATGGTAGCGAAGGGGCGTGGCTGGGGTAATCCTGGCTAACATCACACCCAAGTGTCCCTGTAACCCAGGTTAGAGCACAGACCCATTCTAGGGCTGCACCACAGGCCCCAGTTTCCCTGGTTTTTGCACAGGCCCCTGTGTGGGGTGCAACACAGGCCCCTGTCACCCAGGTAGTGCAGGCTCTTGTTAGGATGGCACCACAGGCCCCTGTCACCCAGGTGGTAGTACAGGCCCCTGTTCAAGTTGCACCACAGGCCCCTGTCACCCAGGTGGTAGTACAGGCCCCTGTTCATGTTGCACCACAGGCCCCTGTTTCCCTGGTTATAGCACAGGCCCCTGTTCATGTTGAGCCACAGGCCCCTTTCACCCAGGTAGTACAGGCCCCTTTTAGGATGGCACCACAGGCCCCTGTTTCCCTGGTTATAGCACAGGCCCCTGTTCATGTTGAGCCACAGGCCCTTGTTTCCCTGGTTATAGCACAGGCCCCTGTTCATGTTGAGCCACAGGCCCCTTTCACCCAGGTAGTACAGGCCCCTTTTAGGATGGAACCACAGGCCCCTGTTTCCCTGGTTATAGCACAGGTCCCAGTTCATGTTGAGCCACAGGCCCCTGTCACCCAGGTAGTAGTACAGGCCCCTGACCAGCCAACTATAGAGCAGGTCCCTGTCCAGTTAGCTCCAGTGCCGGCGCCAAGACAGTGCCCTCCAGTGCCTCCCAGTGCAGGCGCCACAAAACCGCCCTCCAGTGCCGGCGCCACGACAGCTCCCTCCAGTGCCGACGCCACGACACCACCCTCCAGTGTCAACAACATAAATGCTCCCTCCAGTGCCAGCATCTGGTTAAATAAAGGTTAAATAAATAAATAAATCTGCTCAGTTCATCTGAGCTACCTGACGACGCTGAGCTAGCATGGTTAGCAGTGCTGCCTCCGCCACCTGAATTTGCGGATGTACCCTTCTTTGATTCACTGACGTCAGTTCCATCTCCACTGCTAGAGGTCTCCAGTCAGCCTGTAGCTGTGGAGACTACCGCACAACTGGCTCCTCTAGAGTTCACGGAACCCTCCTGGAACTACGCACTTATCTCTGCCTCGGTTATCTTCAGCTACAACACTCAGTTCGTGACAATGAGGGAGTTGCTCGAATTGTGGCAGCCATATTATGCCTCTTTAAAATATGTTACGCATCTTTAGAATACATTAGCCAAAGAGGTAGCATGGGAGAACCCTGACAGACTTCTGGCAAATTTGAGACTTGCTCTGCAAGTCAGTCTGGCAAAAAGCCCATTCAAGCCCATTTCCAATTTTTCCAAATCGAGGCACCAGTCACAACCGTTGGGACGGGCTTTACACGATGATGATAGCGCAGCTATATAATGTCATTGGTTGAAGCAGACAATTACAACGATGGAACATCCGGAATATCATTCCTTTGACTCAGCTATCACGTCTGTTTTAAGCGATTTGAACGTTTCCTTTCTGTTAAAGCTACATTATGTATTTCTTTTAGTTGATTCTTAGCAAAAACATATTTTTCTTTCAAAAATATGTTAATGTGTAATTACTTCCACCAGCTAATCAAAGTATTTTTGTAAGCATAGAATCTTCCATTCAGAATAAGTACAATGGTGTCGGTCGAATTGCAGCAGCCAAGTTACGCCTCCATCTTTAAAATACATTAGCCAAAGAGGGACATACCTGGAAATTGAAGCTCTGCCTTTCGCACATTTACACTAGTGGCACCGTGACGAGTGCCAGGGGGAGATTACTCACGACTGCCGGCAGATTTCAAAGCCAGTTGAACATGGAGGATCATATTCTCGAGGACATGTAATGGCAGCACTGGCCCAAGCTATACAGTAGGCAAGAACGTTCGCCTGGCAACACAAACTCAGATTTTCCATTTCAAAATAATAGCGCTCGTAATTCATTACAATAATCATTGTTAATTCTTTGCATAAGTAGTGTCAATGTTCATGTTTTGCTAAAATTTGTATTTTGTTGGATAAAACAGACCCTAGTGAATGTTTTTCAAATGTAATCGTGTTTTCACATGAGACACTGACAATTTATTCAATCCAAATTTTGTGTACAACTTATTTGTTACTGTTTTTAATTAAATATGTTAAATTATTATTTTTTGCTAACACATGCTCTTATTATTTCTTTACACACAATACAATACAATTGCATTTAGTTACAATTTATTAGCTACATATTGAATTAACAATGATTAATGTAATGAATTAAAATTATCGCTATTGTAATTAGGATGTAAAGTACTAGTCAAACCACTGCACATTATCAGAAAATGATTTTCTGTTTTACAGGACATAACTGAGTTAATACATGGTGTTCAAGTCCCGCTGGCTATTCTCAGTGTTCCAGCCTACCCATTGCTTCCATGGATGATGAAGGCCTATCCAGACAACGGGCCCCTGAAAAAAAAATTACTATAGTAATGTCAGAAAGAAGGTTGAGGGTGCCTTCGGTATGCTGAAAGGAAGGTGGCGGCGCTTCCTGAAATGGATTGATGCACACATAAGCAAAGTGCCAAATTTTGTGGTTGTCTTTTGTGTCCTTCAAAATCTCTGTGAGATGTTTTTTGAAGAACCAGTGGCAGCATTGGCTGAAGAGGACATACTGTAATGGAGCAGCAGTGATGTGTGTTCTGCTAAATTGTAAACAGCATACAGCCATTCTCATGTGTAGAGTCCTGCTCTACCTTTGTGTAAGCCATATTTCTACATTTCTATAACACTTGTGAATATTTACACGTGTCAAACATTGCAGTTTGCCTGAGAGGCCAAAACACACCCTGCATAATATGGAGGCTTTTAGCCAGCCATTCTCCCTTGGTGGACATTGCTGGTGGAAATATGCAGTCAGTCAAAACTTTTATATATTTATTTTAATACAAACAAGGAAAGTAGGATTCGAAACACAAATAGTAAACTTTACACATGGTTCTTATTTCCCTTCTTCAAATTATCATAGCAATACTGTTACATGTGTCAAATTATTGTGAAAATACATTTTGTCCATATTGCTTAGCCCTAGGACACACATGATCTTAACTTCTGAACTTAGCAGCAATTAGTTGGATACGCATAACATTTACTGCAGTACATGTCATAGGGCCTGTAATAATTCAGTCTGGAACAGTACATTGCTGACCATAGGGCCAGTCAGGAAAAAAAGTTAATGTTAGACCCTGCACATCCTGGAGGTATTTCAGATAGCGGGTTTAGCAAAAACTCAACAGTTAGTTCACTCAGAGTTGAAAAAAATTGTGAGTTTACAGTTTCAAAAAGCCAGTTCAACAAGTTCAGCCAGCCATGGCAACATACTCTGTGAACTGCTCGCTAGCAGGTTTTTTCAATTAACCCTTAGTGTGTCCTACTCTGTAACTGAAACCTGATATCTGAAAGTGTCAGGCAGGGCAGTGTCCTGTCCTCAAGGGGGCAATTGATTTTGAAGCACAAAAAACAGTGGTCTCTACTAAGTAAAATTAAGCCAACGTTTTGCATAGAGGCTTTTCATATCCTCGTGCTCATGCTTAACTCAGGGTTGCTTCGACTCAGAGTTGACTGAACTAATTGTTACCACCTGTTCTGGTTTCAACTCAGAGTTTGTTAACCCTGCTTTCTGAAATACCCCCGCTATCTGCATGTTGTTGTATGCCAATGTCTCATAGTTCCCCTGTTATCGCCCATGCTGCTTCTAGATCCAGCCGGCAACACTCAATTTCACACTCTCTATCCAGCTGATGGAGCTCCATGTCTCTGTTTCTCCTTTTCTCTCTCAGCTTGTACTGTCCAAATTGTCAGTGTCAGGACTGGTTAAAGACTTTGGGCTGCTGATAGACGATGGTCACTGGTGAACTGGATGGGGTCTTGGCCAGAGTCTGAGGGAGAGTTAGTTATTTTGTTAAATTAAACCAATAGTTAAAATATATCAAAGTGACTAGTTTGCACCAAGGGGCAAACTCCGAGGCTGACAAATGAAGCCAACAAGGAAGTAAAAAAAATTGCAATTCATCGAATGTCCACTTGAGGCTGGCTGCAGAAAGGAGCAATTTCAATAGACCTCTATGGCAAAATGCCCAACTTTACAGCTGAAATTAACATGTTTATAGCCTGGTTCAAAAAATGGTTTTGGTGTATATTGCTT
>JACXGM010017382.1:8010-19863 GCA_016801145.1 Umbra pygmaea | reverse complement strand
ATATATATATATATATATATATATATATATATATATATATAAATATAAAACTTCTATTCACAACATGTAATTTATGACAAACAAAATTAACATCAGTGAGCTAGGTATACACTAGTAAATCCCCAGGATGACACAGAGCCAAACAAATGTAGGTGGGTCGGGAGGGCACAGAGTTTCACTAACCAAGAGCTCCAAACTTGGTGAGTGCATTGCCTAAATTGGCAGTTTAATTACTAATGAGGATATGGATTGATGACAGCTGTGCCCTATCAGCTGATGTTGACTGAATTGACGTGAGTCGGGTTCCTTCCTTGAACTGCTGTGCTAATTTGTTAAAAGTTCCTGACATTCAATCCTAGTAAAAATGCGCTGTCGTGGGTCAGTTAGGACCACCACTTTATTTTAAGAATGTGAAATGTCAGAATAACAGCAAAGAGAATGATTTGTCAGCTTTTATTTCTTTCATCACGTTCCCAGTGGGTCAGAAGTTTACATACAGTCAATTAGAATTTGGTAACATTGCCTTTAAATTGCCTTTAAAGTTTCGGTGGCTTTCTAAAAGCTTGACACCATAAGTTTGGTGAATTTGTGCCCACTCCTCTTGACAGAAGTGATGAAACTGAGTTAATAAACAGTATTTATTGGCAACTCTGCTATCAGTAGATTAATATAAACGCCAAAAAACACAATCATGAGCCATACCTGAAACACAGTGCCAATGCTGTTAATAAACAGCATTTTACTGGCAACTATGTGGTACTCAGATTATAAAGAGTTGGTAACTAGTAAGTGCTCTAAATCAGTGGTTCCCAAACCTCTCCTCGGGGACCCCCGGACAGGCCATGTTTTGGTTTTAACCCTGAAATGCCACACCTGATTCAATTAGTCAAAGTTGCTAATGTGTCGTTGACTAATTGAACCAGTTGTGTCATTTCAGGGTGAAAATAAAAACATGGCCTGTCTGAGGGTCCCCGAGGAGAGGTTTGGCAACCACTGCTCTAAATAACCAAAACAATGGTGCTCATATGGGTATACTTTTTATGCTTCTCAGAAGAACCATACATATACATACAGAATGCTTTCCACTGCGGAATAAACATGGAGCCCAACCAGGTTCTATATGTAACTAAAAGGTTCTCACTGGAACAAAAAGGGTTCGTCTGAAAACCCTGAAAGGTACTGAGGTAAATAAATAAATACACTGCTCAAAAAAATAAAGGGAACACTAAGATAAAACATCTTAGATCTGAATGAATGAACGATTCGTATGAAATACTTTCATCTTTACATAGTTGAATGTACTGACAACAAAATCACAGAAAAATTATCAATGGAAATCAAATTTATCGACACATGGAGGTCTGGATATGGAGTCACACTCAAAATCAAATTGGAAAAGCACACTACAGGCTGATCCAACTTTGATGTAATGTCCTTAAAAGAAGTCAAAATGAGGCTCAGTAGTGTGTGTGGCGTCCACGTGCCCGTATGACCTCCCTACAATGCCTGGGCACAATTGATTGTCAATCAGTGTTGCTTCCTGAGTGGACAGTGTGATTTCACAGAAGTGTAATTGACTTGGAGTTACATTGTGTTGTTTAAGTGTTCCCTTTATTTTTTTGAGCAGTGTATGTTGAAGTGCATAGAATTGCAAGATTTCTTTTAAGGATAATTTTAGTGTACATTGTCCCCCTAAATGTACAATTATGTCAGGCTTAATTTGACTAATAACTGCAATTCTGAAATCTGATTATGAAATGGTTGTTAATGTTCCCTCGAACCAAAGTACTTAACAAAATAATGTTAACAAAAATAATGGAAAAAATACATGGTCTAGGACTGTTACTTTGAAGTTAGTAAAATGACAATTACAAAGTCAGCTGCAGAAGTCAAAATTTCTTTATTGATGTACATTACATGGCACTTTAATATTAGAGTTTTCAAGGCAACATGAGGAAACTTACAGTTCCAAAGAGACCTAATAGTTGGTTCGCAAATTCATATGATAGATTCATAGATTCATAGGTCCGGTATAACGAGAAAACCTTCAAAATAAGTTTGAATGTCAAAGCATATCAAAGTGTATAATTCCTGAATTAGGATAGTTATTCAAGTCAGAAGCTGGCAGTGTATGTGCCACTCAATTTTAATATAAGGTATACGAAGCACAAACGTATACAGAACATCACTGGAGCAAAAAAACAGAAAATAAAGACAACATAAATGCCTTGTTACGCACATGGAAAAGCGAATATAAACTCTTAGGTCTACAAAAGGAAGGTCCTGTTACTCACAGGAAAGCATAGTCTTTTAACAAATACCATAGTATGAATATGGCCTTCTGTGATACTGTTACATAACGGCAATACCCCACAACCTCTCTACAAACAAACAAACATTTATAACGTTCCTGATTGGCCGATACTAGACAGCTGTGGGTAGTGGAGGAATGCAGGGAACAGTGGTGTCAGAAGACGAGGGACACGGAGCGTTGGATCCGGTGAGCGCCACTAGAGGGAGTCCTTTCCCCTCTAGTGCTGACAATAGTAGTCTAAACAACGACAGATTTTATGATGTTTTAAGCATGCAGAAAGATTGAGATATGGGGAAAAATATGGTTATAGACCAATGGTTATACCTACATTATACAAACCTTGCCTATGCAAATTGCTCTATTACAAAAAATGCAATTTTGGCCTATAGTGATTTGAATGGGAGAGTGACGTTGGTCCCTGTTTTTGTGTTGCTGGCTATACTGCCTCCAACTATGGAGGATATGACACTATTTCTAGATAAAACACACCCTGGTGAACAGCATGTCTCACTTCACAGGCCATAGTTTTTTTGTAATGCTACAATATATTTAATACAATTGTGTGTACAGCATATATTTTTACACTTCTTATTAAAAACATTTAAAAATCCTACCAAATTCACTCAGTATTTACTTAAACACAATAAAATTTGATATGATTAGAATTCAGTAGCTTTATAATGAATTTACAATGATTGCTTAATGCAAAAGAAATCTGCACTCGTGTTGCTAGCATAATATAGTGTTGCTGAAAGAATTGAAATGGAGAGAAAGTAAAAAATATTTGAAGCACTTTTTCGGTGATAACCGAGCATACTGTGCAGCCTCAAGATGAGCGTGAGGATGTAGATGTGACATGAGCAACGTCTCTGAAAGTTGTCATTCTTATTTTAGCCGTGCCAAGAGAAATTTGAATCATTCCAATTCTTGCCTCTTGCAGAGGAAGGAGAGCGTGAGTAGGAGTTGTCCATGAGCGTAGGAGCAGAAGCAACTTTTGGTAAGTATTCTGATGAACCATTTTGTCATTTTGACTGTATGCCCCACGTCCCCCACTTTCCTGCAAGCTTCTCCTGGATTATACGGTAATTTCTCTACTGTGTGACAGTAAGTCGCGTGGTTATGACACAATAATTAGCATATTTTCACAAAAACGGCTGCTACAGGGCCATTACGTGAGATACAAGGTAATGGAGCTTTTTATACATTGTACTGTTTCTTTAGAAATAAACAACAGACAAATAGATTCTTTAAATGCTTCAAATGTAAATTTATTCGCTGTGAAAGTGAACCCTAAAATGAATGGAATGCTAACTTAAGGTGATAGCGATGTAGCATCAGAATCCACCCAGGGCCGCTTCAACTTCCGGGTGTAAGCCTTCCCCCTTGGATTAAACTTGTCTACTAATGCCGCATTCCATTTGTACTCGGACTTCGGAAATTCCTAGTTCCTATTTGGAATTTTACTGGAACGCCCGCCCAAGTGGGAAATTCCTAGTTGCGAAGTCTGAGATATTTCATTACCCCTTAGTTCATTTTCCAAGATGGCAGCACCCTGTATCAACAGTAAATGAATGTAGTTTTTATTTTTAATTTTCGTTTTTTTTTTTTCATGAAAATTGCCGTACACACAGTACTGTCCAACTGTTGTGTCTGGACATGTTGCTACGCATTTAAATGGCATGAAAACACACCAAATGCATTTTATCAACTGGTTTTGCTAAAAATGGCTAACAAGGCTAGTTGTATGCTACTTGTATGGCTGACTTGTTTTCCAACTTCGGTAACTGGAATGCGATCAACTTGTTTTACTCGGGTGTGACGTCATTCCCAGTTCCGACCTCCCACTTCTGAGGCAAATAGAATGCAGCATAAATAACAAGTCCTCCTTCTGGTGAATCTTGCAAGTACCCCTCACTGCAGTGTGCAATTCGGGGTGTGTCTCATTGTGGGAGGAGTCAAACGTCTATGCATTGTGCTGTACAAGGGTTCTTTTTTTGGGGTTGGGCTCAATGTGGTCGGAGTCAAACGTTTGTCTCCTCCCACGTTCGACCCCACCCACCATTTCTTTACAACCAGCACATTCGGAGTAATGGTTAAGGTTAGGATTAAGAGATGGGAAGAAATGTAATATGTGTTGAAATGGTTAAGGTTAGGATTAGGAGATTGGAAAAAATATTATATAAAGTGGTACCAGCACATGTTTTGTAATGGTTAAGTTTAGGATTAGGTGATGGTAAGTGCACACTGCATAGACGTTTGACTCCTCCCACATTGAGGCACACCCCGAATTGCACACTGCAGTGAGGGGCTTCTCGAATTTGAGGGCTACAGCTAAACTGTGGCATGGCTAGTGGTCCTCCAGGAGAGGGTTGAGAACCACTGTATAATGTAACACATTTCAGTTTTTCTAGCAATAGGATATTATGCTGGCAACACCAACACAGATTTTGGAAATTGTTTTATTTTATTATTATTATGTTAATATTATTATTTTTCAAAAATAGTGATACTTTGAATGCATTGAATTGTTGTAAATTCATTGTAATGTAAAGCTTTTTTTCAAATACATTTTTATTTTTCCCCATAACTTACTCTTTGTACATGCTTACACCATCACAAAAGGATTCTTTGTTTAGAATTCACTAACCTAATTGAGGAATATACACTTTGATGCATTGACCTTCGCTCTTTTATTTGGAACATTTTCTCATTATACCAAACCTATGACGTCATAGTTAGTGTACTGCTAGAATACTGCTATGTAACAAATACGTTATGTACAGGACAGTCTAGAGATTTTTGTTTACATGGTAAATAGGTCTCTTGCTGAATTTATTTGAACTTATTTCAAGGCGTGGCTGGTATATCCTACCTATAACCTAGCTCACATACCTTATATATTTCTTCCGGAAGGAGGTCGTGGTCTCTTAGTTGGTTGAGGAATGTGTGCGGGTGCTCCATGCAGGATATCTCTGTTCTATTACGGCGGAAAATCTCAAGTAACTGTTCATCTGTTAAAAAGTTCAACCAGTTCTGATTTGTCCGATCAAACTGGTCCATTGGCGCAAACGTGTTTCTTCTTTCTTCAAATTAGTTTTGTGTTACTGTTGCGAAAAAAATATAGCAATATATGCAGGCTATCAAATTAACTTTTTCAATCTAATATATTATATAGATAGTAGTCTGGTGAAATTTTATTTGTTCAGATAATCAGTATAGCAGCACACTGTTCAATGTGCTCCACGTGATTGACTGTTTACATCCTATGCCCACCGCCAGACAGTTGTGAAGCTAGCTTCTTTGGAATCCTAGCCTTTCCTAGTTTCGCCTTCAGAATAATAGCGCTTGATTCAGCAAAAACCTGGATGTTCGGCCCAAAGTCCCCATAGCAGCATTGAATTGGTCCTGAGTCCTGAGTTAGACTTTGTAATGATAGCTGTGAATGTCAGGTCTTCACACTGGGTTGTAATAGCCATTGACATGGAGCAGAGAGTGAGTAATGACACATAACAAATAAGCTGTAGAAAAATGGACTCCCTACAGCAATATGAAGTGGAGACTAAGGACATTCTGTACAGGTTGCAGAAATACCTGGCTAGGCAATACCTAGCGTTACATGGAGTTGTGATGGATACTTTCCTTCACTACAAATTCGGTCATCAATGCCCTAAATTCCCCAAACAGTCTGATGCCAGCAGTTGTGGTATCTATGTATGCATGCTTTCCTAAGCAGTCGTTTCAGGGCAAAGCATGAATTGGTATTGCAACAAAGGAATTAGAGAACGCCTGTCGTTGGAATTGACAGAAAACTCACTACTTCTTTAGAAACAGCATCTTTTTATGTTTTTATTATTCACTGATGTGGCCAAAAGTAATGGTACTCTTCCTACTCACAATTATGCAGGTTTCATAATATCACTGCCCAATGCATCAAATGTATGTAAACGATAATGTGGCAAACTATTTATCTTGTTAAAGGGATTCAATGATCCTACCCATAACACTGTAAAAAAAAGACAAACTAAATTGTCACAGTGTCCCAGGATGGGATACCGTCCCATAGACTGAGATTTGGCGCCCTCCCCTGGATCCCAGGAGCTTAAGTCAATATAGTAATTAGGCTGATTGCTGATTATGCCCAGCTGGTGTGATTAGTCCCTATATACATGCCCTGGTACCAGGGGAAGGCTCGGTTCATTAGTCCCTACATACTGAACATTCCCTGGTACCAGGGGAATGCTCGGTTCATTAGTCCTTATATACATGCCCTGGTACCAGGGTAAGGCTAGTGATGGTTAAAACGAGGCATTTGAAACATTCGAGACAATTGAACCATTTGTGTCGAGGCTTTGTGAAACGTTTCGACACTTCTACTTGACAGTTAAATTACCTTACATTTGATTCGAGGCGTCGTGAAACGTTTCGAAACCTTGACTCGACAGTGACACCTGCTGGCAACTTTAAATATGGCACACAACAGTAATTCCACCATGGCATGGTTAGACAGACGCTACTGTGGCAGGACTGAACGATTCACGTCCTACATCACAAACTACAGTTTCGAAACAGGGGTTGATAATTGTAACATGTCAACACTGTGGGTCATTGAATGAAATAGAACTGTTTGAGACAATAAACACTTCCTAACATAATGCCATACAATCATCTTAATTTAGAATGTTTCCAAAACATCAAACTGATGTGAACATCTCTGATGAGACTGGGAATAAAACTATTTGTGCAAAATGTATGTCTCACAATAACTTTTGAAGGGACGGTATTGTCTTTGAAGGTTTTTATTTAGAAACAATATTTTTTCGACATTGCCAGGGCTCAGGTGATTCCTTTTCTTGTCCACCACCTGGCCAGCCTTAGAAAATATTCTCTCACAGGGCACAGAAGTTGCAGGGATGGCTAAATGGACCATTGCAAGTGTATATAGGTGAGGGAAGACCTCTGCATGTTTGGCCCAGTAAACCAATGGGTCTTCCACTCTTGTCAGGTATGCATCTGCTAGGTACCGTTGAACTTCAACCATAGCATTGGCACTGGCACTCTGTATCCTCCTGGTGTCACTGACTCTGTTGTCCAGGAGTAACCACAGGTTGTCATCAACACCAACATCACCCTGGCAATGAAAAGAAATATACATTTCAAATTGTATAAAGGCTTGCGACCCCTTGCTGGGATAAGCGGTTGACTGTGTGTGAATTACAGAATGTCAGAGACAGAAATATATATCCAATAATAATAATAAACCTCTGATGTCATTGGTCCATCTTGTGTCTGATGACTGGTATCAGGTGTTGTATCTTGTGTCTGATGACTGGTACCAGGTGTGGGTGCTGGTTGTGTGGACGCAGGTGTTGGAAGCTTGATGAGCTTGGTACACTCTGCTGTAACATATCTCACAGTGTCCTTGGCTTTGTCTTGGTTGCTAAATGCTGCTGTTTTGAACCTCGGATCCAGAATGGTCGCAGCTTGCATGCAGTGTATGTTCTCCGGACACTGCCTGGCCTTCAAGAACCCCAGTAACTTTGCACCCAATCCAGCTGCTGTGGGGTTGGTCGTACCAGTCAACTTCAATGCAACTTGATGTTGGATCATCCTCACCATTGGAATAACCTGGAATATAAGACAAATATCAATCATCAAGTGTTTTTTTCCTACCCGTAAACCCAATAAATCATTTCAATATGTAATACAATGTAACATATGGTCAACTGTATTGTAACGTAAATACATATAACTTCTGTACAGTTCCTTACAAGTTCAATGGTATTGTGTAAACAGTCATACCTGGTGGTGGTAGCACTGAGGCAGTAACAGCAACAGTACCATCCTCTGCATTGGGTGTAGGTGGGTTGGCCAGCATTGGGTGCTTGGCACGCAAATGCCTCAACATTGATGACGTGTTGTTACAATATGCCAAATGCTGAGGGCATTGCAAACACTGCACCTTGTTAGGGGAGACCAGATCAAAGTGCTCCCACACACAAGACCTTGGTCTCTTGTTCACCCTATTCTCCATTTCTCTAGCTAATACACACTGAACTATATATGTATGGACTGATACTGAATATAAACTATGAACACACTACGCTAGTACAAACTGAACTGTGTATGAATGTAAAACAAAGTTTACATACACAAGCACACACACTGACAAACAAATGGACAAACCAAAAACAGGATTCCGCTAATGTCACACTGATTACTCTCTCTAACTACTCTCAATATTATCAATACACTCAATACACTCCAACTCTCTCAATTTCTCAATACTCTCACAAATCTCTCAGCCAAGGTCTCAAGCATTCGAAATGTTTGTGTTTGATGCCTCGTTTTATAGCCGATACGTCAGTGTTTTTGACAAGTGCGACACAGGTATCGTTCAATGTCACAACAAAGTGTTTCGCCGACACTTTGTCATGTGACCAGCAGTGTTTTTGAAACACGTCTCGATACGTTGTTCCGATGCAGTGATGTGTCGAAAACATCGAGACAGTTTCGACACTTGAGTGTCAAACGCCCATCACTAGGTAAGGCTCGGTTCATTGTTTCAAGTGAATAAAGGAGTTCATGTTGCTGTTATTTGCCACTTGTTATGTACACAGAGCTTGCCACCCTTTCTTTGGGTGTGAAAGCTCTCACTAGTATTGAAGAGTTTGTATTTGGTCAGTATTCTTCAGTAAGGACCACAAACTCTACGTATTGTCTGTTCTCCCTTCCTCCAACAGCCAGCAACATGACAGAATGAACCGCCAAAGTAAAATGAGGAACTTGAGAGAAAAAAGGCAAACATTTTTGTCACGGGAGGGGCGCGGCTGACTGCAGAGATGCCCGAAGAGGAGTTCCAGCGGCTCAGGGCCTTTTTTGCCTACACCCCCCTGAAGTGGCCTTGGGGGGGCTACCCAGTGACAGTATATGAATCGACCAGCAGACGCTATTCATTCTGATGGAGAATAAGTAAAGCCAATTATGTGGCCATAACTTGAGATACAAGGTAATGGAGCTTTTTATACTTTGTCCTGTTTCTTTAGGAATAAACAATGGACAAATAGGGTCTATAAATGCTTCAAATGCAAATTTATTTGTTGTCAAAGTGACCCCTAAAATGAATGGAATGCTAACGTATGGTGCTAGCCAGGTAACATCAGGATCCACCCAGGGCTGCTTCAAATTCCAGGTCTAAGCCTTCCCCCTTTGGACTACCACCACATAGAATCCTTAACGTAGCTAGCATTACACAGGAATTATTATATATTTAGGTGTTCCAGATTGCAAATGTAAATGGTCTTATTAAAATATTATAAGTTAGTAAAAATATCACACCCAGTAGTGGTTTTTGGCACTATTAAAACAAATCCTCTGCGCCACAAAGCGGTTTTCTATTATGTATCAACTCAATGTGTGGGGAATTGGCAAATTGGCGCCCCCTGCAGCTGTTTGCTGAGAAATTTAGAAAAAGTAAAGGAGAAACGAGCAAAAGATAAAGGTATGCAACTACGTTCACTCTGTATGATTACGGTATCCATGTCATGAATGAAGGGCTAATGTTAATTGGTGTCTATAACTCTTACGTTTGTTAGCCTTTTTGCTATGATGTTTACTATGCTTATACAACAATAATTTGGTTTTTAACTTAACAAACAAGAGATCTAATTTCACCATAATATTGTGCTTTGCAACAAACCTGTTATTTATTTCCATCATTTAGGTTAACGTTAGGCCCTGTAATTAGCCAACAGACTTTTCAAATCTTTAGGTAGTTTCAAAGACTCACTTGCTATTTGATAGAACTCTATTTTGTGACAAAATGTAGTTTAACAAGTCATAACTAAAAGTGTGCCATGCATATAATTCAAGGCAGTCACCAAGGAGCTAATGGTTCCTCCCTAAAAGTTAGATTAATAAAGCGTGTAATGACAGACATTTAGTGTGTAAGGGCATGTCCATGTAACCATCCTATTATGTTTAGAGTCAATGTGACCCCAGGCTGTTTTAGCAGAAAAAAACATAATCCTACAGTTTTTTGCTTTCAGTTTCAATTGCAATTCAATTGCAATTTCAGGGGCACTTCTAAAATATTTTGGATCATCCTCTGTCACTGGTCAGGATGAGCCACCCACCTTCCCCACTACACAGGACTCTGCTGGAATAGTCTTGACCCTTCAGGATGAGCTATCATCTATGTCCTCAACTACACTTCTCCACAAATATCGCTGCAAACATCTGATATTGAGGACGAAAACCACTTTTCCTCTACTTCTCCCCAGCAAGAGCCTTCAGGTGGGTTTTTGCATTTCTGTATAGGCAAGGCAAGGCAGGTTTATTTACATAGCACATTTCATACACAATGGCAATGCAATGTGCCTGATAAACAGGAAAACACAAAAATTTAAAACAGATAAAATTAAAGCATTTAAAATAAAAGTGAAAAACAGTAGAAAAATAGTACAGTTTAAGAAATAAAAGAGATTGAACGAACATATAAAATATAGTGCAATCACTTCGGACTTAGCACAGAGTTCATTCAGTAAAAACGTAGCTAAAAAGATGTGTTTTGAGTCTGGATTTAAAGGTGACTACTGTTGGAGCACATCTGATTTCCTCTGGGAGCTGGGTCCAGCTGCGGCTACCATAGTAGCTAAAAGCAGATTCTCCGCATTTTGTCTGAATCCTTGGTATCTCTAGCTGATGTAATCCTGATGATCTGAGTGGTCTGTTTGGTTTATATTCAATGAGCATATCTGCAATGTATTTAGGTCCTAGGCCATTGAGTGATTAATATACCAGTAATAATACTTTAAAGTCTATCCTAAATGTGACTGGGAGCCAGTGTAGAGACTTGAGGACTGGCGTGATATGCTCATATTTCCTGGTTCTGCTTAGAATCCTGGCAGCAGCATTCTGTATGAGCTGTAGCTGTCTTATGGTCTTTTTTGGGAAGACCAGTGAGGAGGCCATTACA
Organism: Umbra pygmaea; assembly: GCA_016801145.1. Lineage (NCBI taxonomy): Eukaryota > Metazoa > Chordata > Actinopteri > Esociformes > Umbridae > Umbra > Umbra pygmaea. The sequence continues at coordinate 8,575 of JACXGM010017382.1, read as the reverse complement.
ATAATCCACCCTGCTGGTGATGAAAGCATGAACAACTTTCTCTAAGTCTTGTCTGGAAACAAAGCATCTAATTCTTGAGATATTTTTAAGATGATAATATGCTGATTTAGTTATTACTTTAACATGACTACTGAAACTAAGGTCTGACTCCAGAATCACACCAAGATTCCGGACTTGATCTTTAGTTGTTTGACCTCTGGCATCAAGGTATGCGTTCACCAAATGCAATGACTTCAGTTTTCTCTTTGTTTAACTGAAGAAAGTTTTGGCACATCCAATTGTTAATTTCATCAATGCATTGGCATAGGGAGTCAATGGGGCTATAGTCGTTAGGCGATAGGGCTAAGTAGATCTGGGTGTCGTCTGCATAGCTGTGGTAAACAATTTGTTTCTTTCTCATTATTTTGCTCAGTGGGAGCATATACAGGTTGAAAAGGAGTGTCGCGAGAATTGAACCTTGTGGGACTCCACATGTCATTGGTGTCCACCCGGACTTATGGGGTGTGTGTGTGTGTGTGTGTGTGTGTGTGTGTGTGTGTGTGTGTGTGTGTGTGTGTGTGTGTGT
>JACXGM010017381.1:0-19764 GCA_016801145.1 Umbra pygmaea | reverse complement strand
GTCTGACTTCTTCTCCCTAATAAAGGGTGAGGGAGGTAATCAACCCAGGTGTGTTGTCTGACTTCTTCTCCCTAATAAAGGGTGAGGGAGGTAATCAACCCAGGTGTGTTGTCTGACTTCTTCTCCCTAATAAAGGGTGAGGGAGGTAATCAACCCAGGTGTGTTGTCTGACTTCTTCTCCCTAATAAAGGGAGAAGGAGGTAATCAACCCAGATGTGGCAGAGGAACAGGTGCAGGTGATGATTATGACTGGAACTGGTGATCAGGGAGTGCAGGGGAAACTCAACTAATTTGGTTGGTCAATTTTGCGATCACTTTCCGATGCCTCAAGATAGCAATACAAAAAATTATCCTGAACACACCTCCCTGTTAGACCAGCACACCCATGGGCGCAAATATGGGTGCAGGTGCATTTGCTTTTAAAACGACGCGGGCGTCGGATGGGAAATTGACATCTGCGTCAGTCTTAAACTAGCAAAGATACTTGGGTTCCGGCTTTGCACTGCGTTGTGCCGGGTGCAAGATAGGGCCCATTTGGTTTGTTGTTGTACCACCACCATCTGGCCAGGAAGGGTACTATAGTATTGATATTTGATTCAGGGTCCAGATTGCTCTTTGATACGGCATAATAATTATGACCACCAAAATAAACCCCAAAGCTTGACATGAATACGGTGGTGAAACCAACTCTGTCTCCTCAAGAAAAACGTTTTCAACACTGAGCAGAATGTTGCTGCTAGCTCAGCTGAACTCATGCAAACACAATTCCAGACATATTGTACTGTACATCCCCAACAGTGTTTAACCCACCTAGATGCACAGAGCCCATTGATAAACACCTATGCAGCCATGTATGCACCAGAAGAACACCTTTCAGTCCACTATTGCACATTCACAGCCAAACACACACACACACTCATTAATCATACACACCCATAAGCACACACTTATAAACACTACATAAAGCAAGTTCCAGAAAACATCTCAACCACAACCAAAACGTTTTCCAAACAACGCTAATGACTCCAACTTGAAAAGAAAAAGCAGCTTTTCTTTTGCATTCCCTTCGGGTACCATTTAAATCTCTTAATACCTTATTTTCATAATAAGAGGTCATTGATGAGGCATCTGAATCCAACAGCTGGTCGTATAGTAGAGCTGAGTATTCGAGGAAGGAGAGCTCTGTCAGTATGTTATCGTGCAAGAACCTTTGCCAAAATCTAACAATCTGACTGAACTGATTAAAGGAGATGTTCCTGTGTGCCCTTACTCTCTCACTACCTCACTCACTGTCTCTTACTTTATGGAGCAGTAATCTGAGGGAAAGTGGCATGATAGAAAGAAGATACTTAACTCGTCCCAGCTTGGTGTGCTGAGCTTCAAAACCTTCAGCGGGTAAGGTAGCAAAAGTATAACCAATTATCTTTGGGTGACGTATCTGCCACCCCCGAAGAAGTACAATGATGAAAACGATGTATCTCTGTAAAGAATTTGACAGTAATACAGTGTTTTCCAAGCAGAGCATTTTAAATAGTCTCTTTCAATCTGGGCGTGAATGATAAACTGTGTGAGAGAATGTCAGAGTGACAGAGAGAAACAGAGTTGGTTGGTACATAGTTACTCCTTGACCAAAAACGCAGCCAAGATGAAAGGGTTATTGTCCGTGTGCATGCTACTAGAGCAGCATCATCTCTACAGTTGAAGGAGAGAAGGTTGTCATCTCATGAGGATAAGCTTCCTTACAGGATGCAGTTGATTGTTTTCATGTTCAATCAACCATCAAATGCTACTGAGGCCATCTCAGTACAGCAGTGCAACTAGAGGACTGTGTCAATCCGCCACTCCGCCCCTGAGCCTGTATTTTATAAACATTACAATATGCTACAGCGGCACTCAGATGAGTTCCATATTGCAGAGCATTGTATAGGCCGTGTTGGCTGTGAGGTAAAGGAAGTCTGACCCGAAACCAGAAGTCACACAGATGTGGAAACAGAATGTAAGTTGTGAGTGTTGGATGTGAGGAATAAGGCTACAGTAATGTATCTGTACAGAAGGTCATAAAATCCACAACAGGTCTACACGAGGTACACTATGATGCCATGATTCCGGGTTACTTTGTGAGAGAAGAAGACAGAGATTGAGCGAGCAACTGTAATAGCCTTTGATGTGAGCATGTAATGTAGCAGGAGAACTGGTAGCCTGTACATGCGTCCTGTCTGTGTATACATCATAGTAACGGTAGAAGTAGTAGCCTCTATAGATGGTATTACAGTATGTATGTGGTATATGCAGGGTTCGAAATGAGGGGGGTCTTTGGTCCTCTCTAGGGACCCCCATAAGATTTTGTTTTGTTTGGGTTAAATTAATCATTACATTTTAGGGGACCCCCAAGTGTCATAAGTAATTTTAAACTCTTGGTATATGTGAGTATACCATGGTAACAGTTGTAGAAGCAGTCGGTATTCTCCATTGCAGGCAGTGTAATTATAGTTGTATGGTGATTAGGGTAACAATTGCTAGTGGCATGGTAGAGATGGCTATACATGGATTTGTGCTGAATTGAGGTCTTATTAACCATTCTGTAGCAGCTGTCTGGATTTTATAGGCCTGGGGGTTGAGTTCTGGACCCTGGTGGGGCGTTAAATGAAACAATGTCTACAAGGTGTTCTGTCGCTTTACACGGCGGCCTATCCATCCAGACAGAGAGAGAGGGAGAGAAATAGAGAAAGAACAGGAAGTAACAATGAAAGCCTGATTCAACCCATCTCTGATATCCTGTACGAACTCTCCAGATCTGAAGCTTTGTGTTATTTACTTTTATTTTTGTACTTATAGAATACATTCCAGAAAACTAGTGTTTTTTGCAGTTATTAGTATTAGGGATCAGCAGTGGTGTTGACGAGGGGGAAACCAAGTGTTCTGAGATGACATGAGGTTAGTCAGTGAATTAAAAAATGTTGGCTTGATCCAAATTACATCTCTAATGTCTTCTAAGTGAATTATAGAAACTACCTCGTTGGATTTCTTTTGTATTCTTTCACCTTTATTTAACCATTTAAGCCATTTCAAAACTGAAGAAAAGCATGACAATGCAAAGACAAACATGAAGTTGCAAACAGATTAATCAAAGTATTGCATATACAATGGGGGCAAATCAATATATGATACCAATACATGACACCATAGATAGTAATACAGATTATAATAACTTATGTACTATTATTGTCATTGTCCTGCTGCAGAATTAAGTTGTGACCAATCAGATGCCTCATTGATGGTATTATCGGATAGAACTAGGGTGCTTAAATCCTTTACACAGTACTGTATGGAAATAAAATATACTACGGCAACATCTCAATTAATCAAAAGCATACTTGTAAAGCACATGCTCATGTTTATAGTTAACTATCTAGACAGGTCAACAGTATTGAATCTGGAATAACTTAATGTACCCATTCTAATGGCACGTAACCATAAAACCACAAATGTAATACTTAAAAGATTAATTCCACCACAAATGTTAATTTATTATGTTGTTAAAAGACACCTGATGTGGTTGACAGCAGTTTTAACGGTAGAATAAAAAATATCCAGGGGACTTATTTATTTGAAGAAAAAAATCAAAATGTGTATGTACAAATGGAATTTGTACATCCATAACACCACCAACAATTGTTCTTAGCCCCATTGCTCATTCACAGAGATGTTAATTTACACGGGGACACTTTTAATTAAACCTTTTTAAGCTAAGCTATTGAAAGTTGAGAAGTACATGTTTGTATTGAAGGTTTTATGTAAATAAAAAATGGAAATAACACACAGGCTGTAGCAATTTACGTATTAGACAAAACAAATCTATAAAATTAAAATCTACCACAATTAAATGCTTTACTGATTAATTCATTAGAAATTGGTAAATTCAGCTAATGTTAATAAATTACAAGGTAAAAGTATAAGGTAAAACAAGGAATACATCTAATGTTCTCTTTAAATGCTTCTGGCCCACAGACAGCACACAGCTTCAGGGGTTGGTTTTCGCATCGCCAGCAAACAAAATGGTTGCTTAGTTTTAATTGGTCTTGTTCTGTGTTTACCTGCTAACTTGACACTGGTTTCCTGCAGGGTGGGAGCCGCTGTGGCTGGAGAAGCAGAACATATGGACATGCTCTCTGTTAACATGTTATTTCCCCCCCACACTGTTCGCTTCGACACTGGTCTACAGGTTTTAGGCAGAGCAGGCAAAACGTCTGGAAAACACAAACACTGGTTTACTCTGCAACATATTGAAGCTGATGGCCGTGAATGGAAAAAGGAGTAATTTCATATGTTATGTGTTGATATTCTTAACATTCAATCAACTCATATTGAGACTGATGTACTAATAACAAAATACATTTCATTTGATGCAGCCAAACAGGAAGAAATAATGAATTGGTACAAAAACAATGTTTTTAAGTTGTTGATGCAGGTCAGAAGTGTGTCGTTACCAGATGGGTCTATAGTCTCAAAGAAACATCTAATAGTATTTTGCCCAAAGCACGGCTCATTACCAGGAGTTTCGAAGAGCTTAATGTTCAGTAGCTGCAAAAAGATTCCCCAACCTGTGCTTCCGAATCTCTCTGGCTATTATTAGCAGTAATATTTTAAAATAAGTGGCAAGTGCATTCTATGGACATCAAGTCTGCTTTCTTGCAGGAAAGGAATATTTTCTATGGAAATTAAATAGACGTGTCTATGGTCTTGCAGATGCATCACTGTATTGGTACAAGGTGAAAGGAATACAAAAAACGAAAGTACAGGTGACAAAATGTCTCAAGTAGATCCAGCAGTATTTTATTGGTTGGATAAACAGTGTAAAGTGACTGGAGTACTAGCATGTCTTGTTGGTGATTTTCTTTGGGAAGGCTCACAATACTTCAGATATGATCCCTATGCTTAAGTCTGCATTCCATGTTGGACGTGAGGAACATGAATATTTCTGCTATCTGGGAATGAACTTTGTTAATAGTAAGGGTGACGTTTATGTACATCTGCATAGTTACATTAAAAACCTACAGCCTGTTCGGCTGCTAGCGGCACATGCAGTGAGATGCCTCTCCTAATGAGGCTGAAAAAGTGCAGCTCAGGTCACAAATAGGACAGATATTATGGGTTGCAAAACAAACCAGACCAGACATTAGGGTTTGATGCAAGCAACTTAGCGTCAAATATAAAAGGTGCTACAGTCCAGTCTATTCACAAGACAAATAAGGTAATCAGAAATCTTAAATCTGAAAAAGTGACTAATGTTTCAGAATTTGGGTTACTGTGATGCTCTGAACTTTATAGTTTTCAGTGTTGCATCCCTTGGAACTCAGGGGGGACATTGATTGGTCTCATGGGAGACGTTTTCGCCTCTGTTGGCAATCTAAGAGAGTTAGACGTGTAGTGAGGAGCATTCTGGCAGGGGAATCTCTGGCCATGTCAGATGGAATAGACAATGCTATTTTTCTGGCTAGCCTCTTTTCTGAGCTCACGACTGGAAATGGCGAACTGAATGCTCCTCTGTTAGTCTGTGTGATGGACAATCACTCTCTGTTTGATGCCCTTAAGTCAACAAAACAGGAAACGGAAAAATGACTTCCGCTGGAAATTAAGAAGCATTAAGAAGCTCATACAAAGTGAAAAGTTAAAGTGCTCTGGTCGGACACAAAAACTCAACTCGCTGCCAATCTTACCGAAAAGGGAGCATCTGCCCTGGTGTTATTAACAACTGTTTAAGTTGTACTAGCTGTGGCATTTTTTTTAAATAACATTTTTATCTATATTTTCTTTATTTTAGTTTAAAGTATAGGGAGCTTGTTAACATGCTCTCTGTTAACATGTAACACACTGTTCACTGTTCACTGTGGCACAAGGTGCTTCCCGGTGTCCAGGTTAGGGTATGCGCAGGGTGTAGAGGGGTGTGAGTCGTAACTGGGCATCAAATAAAAGTTTGTGAACTATAATATAAACATTGTGTTTATTACAAGTAACACTCTCTTCCGTGCGACTTGCTTGGTGGCTGTGTCGTAGTTCATGTTTTCTCACAGACAGTTGCTAATCAACAGATACAGTATGTTCTCTCCTGACTTGTAACAAGTGGTACCTGAAGTACCTTTCTAAATCACTTTCCAGCAGCTCCTAGGGTACATATTGGGTGCCTGTGTGTTCAGTAGCTGAAGTATATTGGTGAATGTGTAATCCTTTCGCGTGTCCTGACTAAAGAAATCTGTGTTGGATAAGCAGTGTGATAAGTATTGGACGGCTCTGCGATATGGTTGAAAAACCAACACAAAATATGTGTACCCTGTAGCTGCAGCTGCTGAGGAGTTGCCGACAAGTTAAGGTCAGGGGAATTGGACATGAATAATTTGGAGGGGAGAAAAATGGGAAAAAAATAACAATTTATGATTATTTATTTTTTCCAAGTATATGAAACTGCAGCAATCCTATCCGTTTCCAAGTCCTCTTGTCTCCTTGTCACTGTAACATGGCTGTATATGTAGCAGTCAGGTGCAGGAGACAAGGGTGAGATTCAAGGTACAGTACTTTACTCATAACTCGTCACAATATTTCACAAGTGTCCTTAAACATAAAGTCACTGGCACAGGTAATGAACTGGTAAATAAAGTGATAACAATGTAACACAGAAAACAGAAATGATCATCTTTGGTTGTACAGTTCGTAATAAGACCGGAAACGATAACTTAGGACCTTGGGGCAGCTACCTACAGGGTCAAGTAAAAAACTTAGGAGTCATTTTTGACTCTTCACTGAGGTTTGATAAACAGATAAAACTGTGGTTCGGAACTGCTTTTTTATCTTAGGAAAATAGCCAAATTAAAGTCAATTCTCTCAGCATGTGATTTGGAAAAAGTTATTCATGCACTTATCTTTTCACGATTAGATTACTGCAATTTCATTTACTTTGGGACTTATCATTCCCATATCGCACGTCTCCAGTTAGTTCAAAATGCTGCTGTAAGATTGCTTATGAATGCAAAGAAGACAGATCATGTCACTGCTTTGATGTCCTTATTGGGCTGGTTGCCAGTACAATATAGGATTCATTATAAGATTTGACGTTTAAAGTCCCACTTGTTCTCACCTTTCCTTTTTTTGTCACTCAATGGGTGCTGTACTTTTTATTGGTTATCTTGTTTTTTTTGTGATGTAGAGTTGTTTTGATTTTGATCATTTGTAATGTACAGCACTTTGGAGCTACTGTGTAGCCTGGAAGGTGCTTTATAAATAAATAAATACAATACAATACACAGACTAACTTCGCAGAGGTTATCGCCTGGAGTACTGAATGAAATAATAAAATGTATAAAGACTGACAGGGTCTCCAAAGTACAAGCAACAAGAAAACACAAGACACATTAGGGAAAGGAAGTATATATACACACATGAGGGCAATCAACACAACACAAGCAGGTGATTCTTTGGGGGGTGGTGATCTCAGAAGACCAGAGATGACGAGCGCTGGAGCTGATGAGCACTGGAGCTGACGCGCACCAGCAGGGGGAGATCCAGGGGGAGATCCAGATGGTGGAATGGGAGCTGTTAGTCACCAAAACGTTCTATTATTGTAATGATCAAACCAGGACAATGGCTTCACAATAATAATACAGTTTATTGTCAAATATGTAAGAATGCAGAAGAGCCCAGAATTGTAGACGGAGGTACTGGTGTACAATGAGGGTAGTCAGGGCCCTTTGCTGTTATAACATTATTATAATAATATTAACCTACTGCGTTTGCGATGTAGCAGCGAAAGAGTGTAATTGATCATAATTAGCTCACCAATAAAACACAACCTAGAGTACAATGTCTTCACAACTAATTGTGGATGATGCTACATGGCTTAAAATCCGAGACATAATAAAGTCCTTAGAGAAATAACTGGGCTAGTTTACTCTGACTGGCTACCATTTGAAATGATTGACGGGGGAGTCCCCCCTTCCTTCTCAAAATGGTACTGGCACAGAGACAGTATTAAGCCAACTAACTGAAAGGTGTAGATAGGCTATAGAATTCAGACTGGATACCTAAACATTGAATGCATGCTAAATAATTAGGCCTTATAGGTCCTGTAATGTGACCGGCTACTTGACAGGATGGGGTGTGCTAAAGCTGTCTTTTCTCCATTTTAACTTCATTTTACAGACAGAGGTGAGACAGACAATGATGCAGAGAGCACAGAGAGAAGAGATATAAAGAGAAGGAAAATAGAGAGAGGAGATGAGGAAAGGAGGAAAGGCTAGGAAACAAGGAAAAGCTAGGACTCCACTACAGAAGCTGACTCCCTAAAAAAAGCTAGCTTCACCCTTATAAATTTCACCTGTGTCACTTGTGAACTGTCTATACTTGTAAAAAAGCATCAGCCTCCCCGGGGTTGACTGACTCCTGAATGCATAGAAGTAACGAGAACGCACCTCGCTAAAATCTTTTGCCCCTTAATTGGTTGATCGGTGGGCAGTGTTCTGAATGGCTAATCAACAAGCATCGTGCTGATTGGATAACATTTTGGCCCCGTTTTGACACAGTCAAAATTTAGCAACTCGTAACTTCGGTTTGGTAACTCCAGTGTTGCACAAAACCTTTGCAGACAGTTTGTCACGTGTGTTGGTGTGAAGAGATGGGAGACCCAAGCAGAGTACGGTTTGCAGTTTTAATGATATATCGGTGCATTTGGCAGCACTCAATAATAGCTTCCTGGCTCACAGATTTCACAGTATATACACTCACCTAGGGGATTATTAGGAACACCCGTTCAATTTCTCCTTATTGCAATGATCTACTCAACCAATCACATGGCAGTTGCTTCTATGCATTTAGGGGTGTGGTCCTGGTCAGGACAATCTCCTGAACTCCAAACTGAATGTCAGAATGGGAAAGAAAGGTGATTTAAGCAATTTTTAGCGTGGCATGTTTGGTGGTGCCAGACGGGCCGGTCTGAGTATTTCACAATCTGCTCAGTTACTGGGATTTTCACGCACAACCATTTTTAGGGTTTACAAAGAATGGTGTGAAAAGGGAAAAACATCCAGTATGCGGCAGTCCTGTGGGCGAAAATGCCTTGAGTTCAGAGGAGAATGGGCCGACTGCTTCAAGCTGATAGAAGGGCAACTTTGACTGAAATAACAACTCGTTACAACCAAGGTATGCAGCAAAGCATTTGTGAAGACACAACACGCACAACCTTGAGGCAGATGGGCTACAACAGCAGAAGACCCCACCGGGTACCACTCATCTCCACTACAAATAGGGAAAAGTGGCTACAATTTGCAGGAGCACAACAAAATTGGACAGTCGAAGACTGGAAAAATGTTGCCTGGTCTGATGAGTCTCGATTTCTGTTGAGACATTCAGATGGTAAAGTCAGCATTTGGCGTAGACAGAATGAGAACATGGATCCATCATGCCTTGTTACCACTGTGCAGGCTGGTGGTGGTGGTGTAATGGTTTGGGGGATGTTTTCTTGGCACACTTTATGCCCCTTAGTGCCAATTGGGCATCATTTAAATGCCACGGCCTACCCGAGCATTGTTTCTGACCATGTCCATCCCTTTATGGCTACCATGTACCCATCCTCTGACGGCGACTTCCAGCAGGATAATCCACCATGTAACAAAGCTCGAATCATTTTCAAATTGGTTTCTTGAACATGACAATGTCTTCACTGTACTAAAATGGCCCCCACAGTCACCAGATCTCAACCCAATAGAGCATCTTTGGGATGTGGTGGAACGGGAGCTTCGTGCCCTGGATGTGCATCCCACAAATCTCCATCAACTGCAAGATGCTATCCTATCAATATGGGCAAACATTTCTAAAGAATGCTTTCAGCACCTTGTTGAATCAAGGCCACGTAGAATTAAGGCAGTTCTGAAGGCGAAAGTTGGTCAAACAGTATTAGCATGGTGTTCCTAATAATCCTTTAGGTGTGTATATACAACAGGCACAACAACTAAGGATTACTATACACTATGCACTTAAAACGTGGCATACAACGCATTAGTAATCTGAATGCGTATGCTTAATTACAATATGTATCTCTACTTACAATGCATAAGTGGTAAGGGCACCAAGCAGCAGAGTGTACAAGTACACGACCAGGAAACAGAGTAAACAACCACAAACTGACTATTCCACAGAATGGTTAACACACGTAACGTTAAACATAATCACATCAATTCCCGACAGGCGCTCTCCAGTTAAGCAGCACTCTTATACCATAGCTCAAGCATCTAATAGAACCCGGCTGAACCTAATTATCAAATAAACAGATCTACACTAGGCTGGCTCAATCTAGCCTAACTCTAACCAGGAACTGCTTAACTGGAGGAGCTGTCGCAAGGTCTTAAAGGGACATACATACATTTAAACAGAAATATATAATGCATTGCATTGGAACACATAGATAAACACAAATTAGACTAAACATATACATGGAGTCCATTTCTCAGTTAATGTGTGCCAGCCCACACTGGGCTGGTCATTACACATTTACAACATATTTATACAGAGGCAAAACATTTTTACACATTCACAAAATATTTCTACGGATGCAAAACTTCTTTACACATTCACAAAATACTTCCACAGATGCAAAACATTTTTACACATGCAAACATCACATGTAAACATCACTTTGAGAATAGTGACTATGAAACACGTTACAGCCCCACCGTGACAACTAACAACAGTCGCCATTTTGTTGTGAACTAATCGAATGACCAAGCAAAACAGTTCAATGACGAATTTTGTTGTAATTGAATATTTTCAAGGCGGGAGTAGGCCAAATCAGAATGTTTAAAATGGCCAACAATTCTCCACCTGACTGCTAAACAGTGGCGGGCCGTGCATTTTACACCTAGGCCTTCACTATCTTCCCGAAATTAAAACGCATTAAAATAACCTCACAATTACATTTTAGGGCTATAGGTTATTGTCATTCGGCATATAATGCACTACATATTCATAGTCAAGATAAGTTTATTCCACTCGATAAAGGTTATTTAACACGATGCTCAACACCTAGGAGACTTACAAGACACTAATTGACCCGACACGACTAAAACCATAAGAATGTAAATATGTAGTATGACAGGATGTCGCATTACACATACTGAAGCCATCGGATAGACAAAATCAATGTCCTAACCAATTAAACAAGAACTAACTCACAACAATCAGTCACAACACTACAAACATGCAAAAATGCCAGAAGGAACAATCAGGATTCAACAGACTTCCCCAGAGATTGCAGACAAGCTGCGGATTAAACGCACATCCAGGTTTACCATGCACACTCAAAGGCACAGCCCACTAAGACCACTGAATCTGAACCATAGACCTTATATATATACGATCTGAACATGCTTCACACCAGTAGTGATCTAAAACAAGCAATAATAATTAACAAGTATTAACAGGCCTGGCACCAGGATGAAGTGTGTGTTTATCTCCCCCTGCTTGAATACAAATACAGTACATGCACTAAGCCCCGTTAAGAACCTTTAAGGCTAGGGATGGGCCGATACCACTTTTTATGGAACGAGTACAAGTACAGAGTATTTCATTTTGAGTACTTGCTGATACGAGTACCGATAGGAGTACTTTTAAGAACTTTGCCAAATATCACATTTATCAAGCTAAAATCTGCTATTTCTTAGATGTTGATCAGCCAATTCAAATATAGAAAAGTAAATATTCCAACATATCCAGAAGAACATCATTTACATTGCAGGTCAAGACTGTGTAATATTTATTAGATGTCAATGTTTTACGTCTCCTTCCCTAATTAAGTGAGAGAAACACGTTTGTAAACGCGAATGCAATAGACGTTTGTGTTCGAATTTGCCCTAACGAAGCATTGCAGAAGTTTTGTGTAAGATGAGAATGTCTGTTTGAAGTGACTTTCTCCAAAACAGGGATAATTACCTAATCATATTATTCTGTTAAGGTATTTTATTGTTTTATTATAATCGGTACACAATTATATTATTATGTATCATTGTAATCTATTGAACAAAATATAAATAGGCTACATCGTATTTTCTTTAAGTTATATTTCTTAACGTAGTATGTCAGAACTCAGAAATACCACGATTTTGTTCACCCAGAGGTTTTGCAAACTACCGACATTTGTCTTTACTCGCTGAAGGTGGCTTTCAGAGGCTAGGTCCGGGGCGTTCCACATGCCGTTTTCTACAGTTACAGTATGCACCCAATTGCATCCTTCATTCGTTCCTGTACTACTTAAATGTACTGGTATCGGTATCGGCCCATCCCTAGTTAAGGCCCTGCTAGTAAAAATATATAAAAATCCATCAAACTCACCAAAGCTGCTCATTATTTGAAAACGAACTCCGTCCTCCTTTCTCTTTTAAAAAGACTTCTATGACGCGGTTGTACAGCACATCTTTAAGTTAAGTTCCAATAAAAGATATTGCCCAGTGCTGAGAGTCGATCCTGCCCAGTCCTATATTCGCCACCAAAGCTACTTCTTTACCTCCATCTGCCATTCTGCTAAAAGTAAAAACTCTAACAATAAAAAAATTGAAAGTTTAAAGAAATCGGTGACGGGAGAGCAAGGGAGAGCTAAGCTAGTTCTTTTTCAGATGGCAAACTTTTTTTTACATTTTTTTGCTGAACTTTATTGAACTGCCACTCCAATCAGCAACAGAAACGATGCTGATGTAAGGCTAGGCCTGCAGAAACGCTTTACTTGGTCAAAGAACACACCCAACATGGTAAAGTTGAAATCTGATTGGTTAAAAATATGACAATCAACAACATGGTCCTGATGGGCGTCAACAGCAGACGGTATTCACTCGGAATTCTGAAGGCCCTAGTCTACCCAGAGACAACACAGATGAAAAAATCTTATTGGATAAAAGCTTTCATCTATATGAGCTGCGCTAAAAGCAAGGCAACTTAAAAGAACGTACTGTAGCAATGAAATCACCACATAGACTAATTTAAATGAACTTCGTAAAATATATATAGTGTTAATGAAGAAATATATTAAAGAAAGACAAAAATACATTTCTGATTCTGATTATCTTTGGGCCTGCAGAGAAGGCACCACTGCTGCTAAAGCATCTGCTACACTTTGCTGAGAGAGAAGCCCTTCAGTCATGGCCAGTTGTACAGTGTGAGCCACACATGACAGGCTAGGGAGTCCCGCATCATCATGGCCTTGATATATTTCTTGCATTGTCCCTGACCACAACGTGAACTGCAATTTTCTGCGTTTGCAAGCTCTCTAACATTTTTTCGAGGGCTAATGCATGAATATAATGTGAGTCACAATACTGTTTAGCATACAGCATGATGCATTGGAGGGTAAAATCCTTATTGACCCATTGTGCAGTCAAGCTATGTAGAGACATTGGACAGACACTAGATCTCCAAATGTCACTTGTGATACTAATAGCTGTAACATCTGCCAACAAGTTCTGGATGTGTTTCTTTACAGAGGTGTGCACTTTTGGCAAGACAGTATCAGAGATAAGACCACAAGAAGCAATAGCATATCTTGGTTCTAAGACACAAAAGAGGCATCGGAACTCCACGTTTTCAACAATTGATAAAGGCTGATCTTCAAATGCAATATATTCTGTAAGTGTTATTTTGAGTGTTTTTGGGTTGTCACTCAACATTTTCTCTCTTCTTTCCAATGTCTGTGGTAAAGTTTGTTGTGAGCTGCTGACCTTTCTCTGGGTGCTAGCATTTGTAAACTACTCATAATGAACCATGTGGCGATTCTACAGAAGCCCTGAAGCCCCAGGCAAAAAAAATAAAAAAGTAATTTTTGCCCCGAGACTAAGTTTATCTCATTTGAATGACTTATTATCTTGTTCAAACAAGATATACTTAGTTCCTGGACAAGTTTTTTACATTTTATTTTACTAAGTCGCTCAAACGAGATACTGAGTTGTTCAAACGAGATACTAAGTCGTAGAAATGAGATAAATTTAGTACCTGGGCAAGTTTTTTACTAAGTCATTCAAACGAGGTACTAAGTCGTTAAAACAAGATACTTAGACGTTCAAATGAGATAAATTTAGTCTCTGGGCAAAAACTACTTTTAGTTCAAAGCTATTGGCTGAATTATGGCATTTTGATGTGACACTAGACCATAGATAGGATTGCAAGCACTGGCTGTTTTGATAATGGAAGATCATGATATCATGCTTAAACAAATTATTTACAGTACAAATATAATGGTGTTTAATTAACAAAGTATAATTACTCTAACCGTACGGCCATATTAATAAATAGGCTGAGGTGATCATTGAGTGTATAGCTAGGTGTCTTCTAAAACACATAGAAATGCCTGTTACATGACCTTTGTATTAAATGTGAATGATTTCCTCAATTAGTGTTTTTATCTGTTTATCTGTTTAAATTTTTCTTTCTTTTCTTTTATCTCGTTTGAATGACTTAGTATCTTGTTTGAACGACTTAGTAAAAAAAGTGTAAAAAAATAATAATAATAAGTAATTCAAACGAGATAAACTTAGTCTCGGGGCAAAAATAACTTTTTTTGCCTTGGGCTTCAGGGTTTCTGTACAATTATTCAGATATTTTATATGTTTTTGCTTGTATTGAAATCATTCTTTTTTAACCTCCTCTTGAGAGTTTAGTAGCGCAAATCTTACAGTCTACTAATTTATTGTCATCTTTATTCACCATGAAGTGATTCCAAACCGCCTACATTTTTTAAGATTTCCAACTGTTCTTTTTTGCGGGGCCAAAGTAAGCACAGTATCGAAATCGGACCATCCCTAGTAATAAGACCTAGATTAGGCAACCATTATATTTGTGTGCATGTGTCCACTTGGCATTTCATGTGGCTGGATTTATTTTACAGGCTATCACAGAAAGTAGACCATCTAGGCAATATAAGGCACTGCACATGGCATGAAATATTTCAATGACATGGTTATAGGTATATTCTGAAAGCATTCTCTATGAAGAGAAGCACACTGAATGGATGGATGCACACTGGCTACATGGTAACATATATCTGAAATTCCCATCCATCACAAATAACCTGAAAGACCAACAATCACTTTGAAATAGCTACAGACATAAGCAATGGATAGGTGAACTCTTGATGAGCTAAAATTCGGTGGCCAGAAAGTACAGACTCCAGCTCACCAGGAGGGGGCAGACCATTACAGTACCCCCCCCGAAGGGCGCGGCTCCAGCCATGCCCCCCTCAGGAGTGCAACCACCACGGCACCATTAGGCGCTGAGAAGGCGGGGCCAGGAACCTGCCTAGGGAGGGGGTCCAGTCCCAGGACCAAAGCCCTGGTCTCAGCTACAGGGGCCAGTCTTGGGTACAGTGAGCAGAGCCCCTGGTCTTGGAGAGGGGGAGGAGCCCTGATCTCAGGTGTAGGGGACTGCACCCCTGGTTGTGGCATGGCCCCAGTCTCTGGCAAGGCAGGCACTTGCATGGAGGGTGGAGCCACTGGCACTGCATGGAGGGTGGAGCTGCTGGCACTGGCGTGCAGGGTGGAGCCAGCCCAATGACTACCTCTTTTCCAGTTACTGTTGGCACTTCCTGGATGTCTCCATCCAGGGCTGCGGCTCTTCGCATGGATCGGCCAGCATACTGCTCCAGAAGTCTGGTGGAATCAAGCCAGGCACCAAGTGGACCCAGACGCGGGATGCAGTTTCATGGAGGTGGCAGTTAGCCACTGGCTTTTTGGCCCTGCCTGGGCATCTGGAGGACTCTAAAGCCTGCCCCCTTCAGGTTCTTATTCTGGGCCGGTGGAGTGCAATTTCTTTTTGGGGGGGATGCTTGGGTGATTTGGGGGCTGCTCCCTGGGTCAGAGTACTGTCATGCCTCCCCCTCCGCACCACATGGCACAAACGCCCCTCTTCGGCATACCAGGAAATTCCAATCCAACTCCCTCAACATCATTAGGACTTGCCTGTCATCCCTGTCACACCTGGTTCTTGTTCCCTCTTTAGTATGTGTATATAACTCCCTCTACTTCCCCATGTCCTTGTCAGTCAGTGCATTCCTGTATATCTGTTGGCTGCCGTTTACTACTTTTTTAAAGATACAATTTTCAACTATGCCTCGGCCTCAGCCTTTTTATACTCGGCTGCACTCGTGACACCCAGTGAGTCTGTTGGTGTTGATTAGCTATCCAAGTTAGTATGACCTCATTCACTCTACTGGTGCTGGCATTAACTCATTAATGAATTAGGGCTGAGAGTGCAGACCCAGTGGTTTTGTCAGCTCTGAGTTTCTTTTGCAGCTGTTTCAAATTAAATTTTTAGAAAGTTTCAACAGCATGAGCCTTGTTTGATATGTGCATGGTAAAAGAGCAGCTGTGGCTAATGTCTTCGCTGTCTGTTAAACTTCTCTGTGAACTTATTTCCCCACACCTATCCTCAGAATGTATGCTTTAATCCCTTGAACCTTACCTAATTAATTCAGGGTATAAGTCAAATTTCATTGAACAAACCACCCAATGAAAACAGTATATTTTTCAAAAATAAAAAATTCAAAATGCACTGTTCCAAATAATTATGCACAACAGAGTTTCAAAACATTTTATAGATTGTATAGAACTGAAAATGGTCATTTGTTGAATTTTGCAGCATTAGGAGGTCATATTTACAGAAATCAAAAGCTATTTTAATCAAACACATTGTAACAGGGCAAGTTACATGTTAACATAGGACCCCTTCTTTGATATCACCTTCACAATTGTTGAATTGAACTTGTGAGTTTATGGAAAGTTTTTGCTTGAATTTCTTTGCATGATGTCAGAATAGTCTCCCAGAGCTGCTATTTTGATGTGAACTGCCTCCCACCCTAATAGACCTTTTGCTTGAGAATGCTCCAAATGTTCTTAGTAGGGTTGAGGTCAGGCGAGGATGGGGGCCACACCATGAGTTTCTCTCCTTTTATGCCCATAGCAGCCAATGACACAGAGGTATTCTTTGCAGCATGAGATGGTGCATTGTCATGCATGAAGATGATTTTGCTACGGAAGGCACAGTTTTTCTTTTTGTGCCTTGGAAAAACGTGGTGAGTCAGAAACTCTATATACTTTGCTGAGGTAATTTTCACACCTTCAGGGACCCTAAAGTTTGACATTCGAGCCGGGGGGGCAAAAAAAAACTAATTGTAGCAGCTGAGACCTGCCCTACCAATTGGGAAACACAGCACAAGCACATGGACAAAACAAACATGCTAAATATACATATATGTTTATTTTTTAAACAGATTTTAAATTACATTGTAAAAATTTAACAATTACGCGGCTCGGATGTCTTGGACGAAGTATACAGATGGTGGCCGAATGCTCCAAATGAGGGGAATTGGGGCAGCAGAGCAGGTTGCTTAGGACTTCCGTGTTTTTCTCCAAGATCATCTGTGTTACCTAGTAGGGCTAGTGCATCTGTGGGGTGAACGTCAGGACTGCTAGTGGTTGCTGCTGATCCAGAGCTGCTCGAAGTTCCCTCCAAGTTCACAATGGTGTCTGTTTGCCTATCGTCATCATCGGTTATTGTTGTTTGTGTTGTATCCTTGGCTGACATTTTGTGTCGTTTGGAGCTTGACGTTTTAAAAATCTCCTTACGTCCATATTTTCAAGTAAAACAAGTCGACCAGATAACTACAACGTTATTACATGCTAGCTAAGAATCGCTGGACTTACGTCAGCCTACTTGTCATATGTTTAACCTACCACCAATTTAGTTGTTTTGTAATTATAAATGTAATTATCCCACTCATTTTTGAAACAATGAAATTAACTGTTTCAGCCACCAGGGGGGCAGCCCCCCCGCAAACTCGGTGTATGCTCTTCCTCCCTAAAGGCCCTACCAGCTCTCTCCCCATGATTCCGGCCCAAAACATGACTCTGCCACCTCGCTGACGTCGCAGCCTTATGCCTGTAGTATACTAAACGCACCTGACCGGGTATTCCGAGCGCCCGAGCCAAGGGCGCGCGACAAAGTGGAAATGGGAAGCATTGACGAGTTTGTGGGCACAGTCTACAATTCATAATAACACAGTTAATGGTTCATAATAAAACTGTCATTGATTCATAACACAGTTAAGATAATCTTAGCCACTGTTGACATTAACGTCAATGTGCTGACAGTTCTGCCATCGTTTTGCTTTTTCCTCTTCTTCTAGTCCGTGAAAATATCAAAGTCAGTAGCCTCTCCTCAGTTGCGACACCAGTGTTCAGGCGAAGACTGCAACTTGTGTCGCGAGCACCACACATGAGTATAAATGGTTACGGCGCTCCCATGACGTGACTTTGGCGCGCGCCAGGTCAGGAATCTGTAGTATACTGTGCGCTTTTTTGGGACATGGTGGCCATCCACTACTCCATCCATCTGGAATTTCCAGGGTTGCACAGCACTCATCAGTAAACAAGATTGTTTGAAAATTAGTCTTCATGTATTTCTGGGCCCACTGCAACCGTTTCTGCTTGTGAACATTGGTTAGGGGTGGCTGAATAGTAAGTTTATGCACAACTGCAAGCCTCTGGAGTATCCTACACCTTGATGTTTGCAGGAACTTCAAAAAAATTTGCTGCTTTGTAATGGCATTTTAGCAGCTGCTCTCTTAATCCAATGTATTTGTCTCGCAGTAACCTTCCTCATTATGCCTTTATCTGCACAAACCCGTCTGTGCTCTGAATCAGCCACAAATCTCTTCACAGTATGATGATCAAGCTTGCGTTTTTGTGAAATATCTAATGTTTTCATACTTTGTCCAAGGCATTGCACTATTTCTCTCTTTTCCACAGCAGAGAGATCCTTTGTCTTTCCCATATTGCTTGAAACCTGTGGCCTGCTTAAGAATGTGAAACATCCTTCTGAAGTAGTTTTCCTTTAATTAGGCTCACCTGGCAAACTAATTATCCCAGGTGTCTGAGATTGATTTCAGTGAGCAAAGAGCCCGGAAACACAATACCATCCATGAGTTGTATTGAAAAACTAAATATTGAATGTTTATGACACTTAACCTCTTAAGCCTCGCCCCCTTATTGTCAAATTCTGCCTAAAAAAACATACCCAAAGTTAAACTCTTGTTACACTGGACCTGAGGCAAGTACAAACATATGGTTGATATTTTTTTAAAGAAAAGACTTTGAAATTTTTGGATATGTAAAATTCATTTCAAACAAATATACACAGTGAATATGGCACAAGATAAAATATAGAAAATGTATAATTATTTTCTGTTTTTATTTTTCTACATCCTCTTTGAAAGAACCCTACAATGCTATATATTAAGATAGGATACTGGATCCAATTCAAATCATGTTGTTAAGGGGCTGGCCACATTAGTCTAACATTTTGTTGTGATTGAGTAAACAGCCAATGAGCTATGGCTTTGTTTGTGAAACTATATTTTTAGAAAAAAATGCACCGTGATGACCTTTACATCCGGGTCCTGAGATGAACAAAACATTTCTTTGCTAAATTATCTCTGTCAGTCTTCAGTTAAAATTGTTAATCTTGCACATTTTTAAGATCTCTGTTTCATAAGGATGATATATATGTCGAAAGTGCTAAGCTTTTGGACACTTTTCACATCCGTCTTTTGTTCAGAAATGCAGGGAAAATACACTAGTTTCTTCATTTATTTATGAATAGAATTAAAAGTCCGGGAAGAAAATGCAATTTTTACATTCAAGATGGATTTTACCTGGGAAAACTATGCTTTAAGTCATTACTGGGACC
>JACXGM010017380.1:0-19765 GCA_016801145.1 Umbra pygmaea | reverse complement strand
CGTGGAGAGGCAACACCGGCCTCTTGTGGCCGTGGAGAGGCAACACTGGCCTCTTGTGGACGTGGAGAGGCAACACCGGCCTCTTGTGGCCGTGGAGAGGCAACACCGGCCTCTTGTGGCCGTGGAGAGGCAACACCGGCCTCTTGTGGCCGTGGAGAGGCAACACCCCAAACCCTTACAGAAGGGGTTTCCTTTTCCTCTTCGTCAGAAGACTCTGACCCACTTATAAGGTCGGGCATCTCCTCGTCATCGCTCTCTTCATATGTACGGCTCAGATAGGCTGCCCACCAGTGAAACGAGGAGTCATCCATATTGGGAAACAGGCAGGCAGTGATCTTGGAACTTGGGCTGTTAACAGCACTCTGGGGACTCTGGGCGGCCATCTTGGGACTGTGGGCGGCCATCTTAGGATTGGGGCTGGTAGCCTTCCTGGAACTAGGTCTGGTAGCCCTCTTGGAACTCTGGATGGCCTTCTTGGGACTGGGGCTGGGAGACACCATCTGGGAACAAGAACTGGGTGCCCTCTTTGGAGCTTCAAAAGGGGCAGGTGTCTCAAAGACACGACGGGGAAGGATGTAGTCCCCATCCACAGCCTCCCTGACTAAAAAGTCCTCATAGGAGGCTTTGTAGAGGTCTCATAGAGGATCCTCCTGGGCCCAGCCACTGTACCACAGCTCACTCCCAGCCATGTTTATTTTTAGGCGAGGTATTCTGTAATGATTCCTCCACAATAAAGATGATAAGATGTATAATAATGTTTATTATGTATAGATGTAGAGTACATGTAACTAAACTGGGTTCTAGACAGGCAGATATTAAATAAGGCTGAGTTATACAAAAGCATATGGATACTCAAACAGGCAGACTATTTGAGATAAGGCAGAATTTAACTAAGCGAAGGCACCGGGGAAAATCCAAGACAAAATCGGTAAACAACAAAGCATGGGTCAAACCAGAATAATAATAACGATAATGAATGCTCAGTAGAAAAGTAAATACTCACAATACCTCGCAAAGAGGCAAGGAGAGATGTGTGTCTTAAATACTGGATGGAGTGAGCAGGTGTGGTGAATTTGGTTGATTGAGTCCGGGTTATGGGAAATGTAGTTCTGAGCAGGCAAGACCAAGGAAATTGTAGTACTGTGAAAGGGAACAGGAAATGTTACAGAGTCCGGGTATGGGAAATGTAGTTCTGATCAGTGTTGAATAGGGAAGTGGCAGTTTCCAGGGAAGGGGAACCGGAAACGTTACAACATGTAGATGCCATTCAGACTAATAGTACAGGGGATTTTACTGACAGGACATTAGACAGATAAGGGTTACTGAGTTATTCGAATAACAGCTAGAAAGGAATTACACTACGTAGTATGGAACGTATATGTTCCTTACTCAAGGTTAGGAACAGTGGCCTGGACATTAAGAGATAGTAACCTACGTAGAATAGAAGTTAAGGTGACATGAGACAGTCACGGGTCTGAGGAGATAGGGGTCTCGAACCAGTAGCGTAGCCAGAAAAAAAATATTTGGGTGTGCATCTAAAAAACTTGGTGTGCCACATCGATTTTTCTCTACATAACAGAGGCCTATACTACGAAGCTTCAACATGCCCTAGATTTCCTTTCATTACCTGGCTTCACTAAACCTAACAATTGCTATCTAGATACGAGATGTCACGACCGTGGTTATCAATTCAATAAATCAACCCAGGATTTCCCAACCTATAGTGACAAGCGCGTTTACATAAAAGGGGCGGTGTGTGCATCATAGGACCAATCGCAGAAACGGACAAGTGAGAGCCGCATATTTCGCTCAACTGTAGTAAATGATAATTTTAGATAAATTTGAAGAGCATAAAAAATATAGCTAATCCAGGCATAAAGCAAGAAGGAAACCTGGGGAAAAAATGCCTCAGTCTCATCAATATCACTGACTATAATTACAAATGTGTATTCCATTAAACCAGTGTTGCTTCATGCCAGGCCCGGCGGAAGAATTAACTCCGCAAAGGGGCACCCAAAATTACTAAGGGGGCACACATATTTCAGCTCGGTAATAACACAATGAATAATGTTGATAGTATGTAGTGGAGTGGACAGTAATCATTTGTAGCTTGTAAATACACAATGCATTCAATTGCAGCCAGACACACGGCTGTGTTGCCATAATAAAACATGTTAGACTGCTTTACAACTTTGACTATTAATACCAGTTTAAAAAATACATTTTGAAAACGCTGCTAAGTTCCTAATATTGCTCAAAATCTACCCACCTTCATCAATGTATTGCAAAAAGCAGTTATTCTACTATAACAAAATCAACAATAAATTAGACAAATGTCAAATGTCATCACCTCAATCCCGCAATAGACAATCAAAAGCAATGAAGAAAATAATGTATTACCAAGCCATTTTCCACCATTTCCAAAAGCTTGCAAATGACACAATAATTCAAAACTGACAATGCTGATATTTCTTACCGGATTCAGAAATTTTGTCAGGCACACACACCTGCAAGGCTGTATAGGTGGCAAGACAGTTTTACTCTGCTGCAGCTAGGCCGAGTGTTACCGGCAATGTTGGCAAGGCAGCATCTGTGGCTGGCGTCTCCATTTCCGCACCACTTTGAGTTGAGGATGTGCAAAACCACTTTCTAACAACCATAATTGAGCTGTGAAACTTCTTTCAGGTGGAAACAATCTACTACTAGGCTACATTTGAACCATAGATTCAAATTGAGCCCGCCTTTCTACTGTGTGAAGGCCAATCAACGTATGATTTTTACCAATGTGTGACTTTTTTATGTTAACCCGCTGGTTTTGATTCCTGTGCAGCGGCACAGCGTAATAATCAACGCAACAAATCGCAGCTAGGCCTGACTGTGGAGGGATTTGTAGGACACATACTGGAATCAAAACTGAGGGGGCAATATATATTCTAGCTGAGGGGGCATTGCCCCCTTTTGCCCCCTCGTGCCGCCGGGCCTGCTTCATGCTGATGGTGTATAACAATTGTATTTATTGTATTCTTTAATTTGCAACCCTGACAGTGTTAAACAGTCATGGTAGCAAATAAAAAATGTACAGGGTGTGTAAATTAATCGTTACAGTACTTGGTTGTTTAACAAGTTCTGTAGGAAATAGGAATAGTAAATGTATGTTCTCGATATATTTGGTCTCTACAGAGAAAGGGGATACATTTACGTTGATCCGTATCAAACAGACCATACATTAAAATACCTTTCACAAACAAACGCAACATTATACATAAAGTCGGTACCTGTAAGCGCACAACTTCGATGTATCGCACTGCACTGGCACATACAGATCAAGATTAGCTGCTGAATGTGTTGGCCTATTACGCCCGTTTCATTCTACTACACTGCCAGCCTCCCGTGATATTCGCTGGGGTCACGTTGGCGGATATTTTTGCGCATACACTTAAATGTGTAGGCGTGGATCTAGATGTTCTTTTTTAACCAAAAAAAATATGATTTTTTTAAATGAACAAATATTATAATTACACCATAATAGACTAGGTTTAAAAAAAAACTTGGCCAAGGCTATAACAAAAAGTGCATTATGCATCTGATTTCTGGGTGTGTCAGCTGCCTCTTTGGGTGGCACAAGCACACCCTGGCACACCCTTGCCTACGCCACTGGTGCAAACAACAATGCTAGGGCTATATAACCCAGTTCCATATGATCATTCGGGGGATTTGCCACAACACGTCTTAATGCCTTGTTATGAGATGACCCTGTATCCATAACAAGGAGAACTTTATTAAAGCATTCTATTATCAACCACTACCTGACTCCTGGAACCATCATTTCAACAAAGATCTTACCAAGCCTGTAATTACTTTTTAACAGTCTTTACATAGTTGAATCACACAAAAAATATCGATGAAAAACAAATTTATCAACCCATGAAGGTCTGGATATGGAGTCAAACTCAAAATCAAAGTGGAAAACTCATCTCATGCTACCACTACAGTGAAAGCACCGCCAGCATTCAAAAGTGACCAAAACATCAGCCAGGAAGCATAGGAACTGAGAAGTGGTCTGTGGTCACCACCTGCAGAACCACTCCTTTTGACATTGTGTTGTTTAAGTGTTCCCTTTATTTTTTGGATCAGTGTATATAAGGAGTCCATATTCTCAGTCCTGTTCATACCAGCCCTTACTGGGCTGGGCTTTACATGTACATAATAAAACTACAAACATAATGGATAAAATACATTACAGATACAGTCTGTGAAATTTGCAAATAACAAAATAATGTTTTTAACCTCCCATTTTGGCCTGGTTGTGTAATAAGCTGTTTATATGTACAAAACATCTGTGTAGAAACATCTCA
Organism: Umbra pygmaea; assembly: GCA_016801145.1. Classification (NCBI taxonomy): domain Eukaryota; kingdom Metazoa; phylum Chordata; class Actinopteri; order Esociformes; family Umbridae; genus Umbra; species Umbra pygmaea. Next base: position 15,410 of record JACXGM010017380.1, on the reverse strand, counting down.
AATTGCAGTGAAATTCCAAGAATCAGATTTGTATTCGGAAGGTTGCTGGTTCGATTCCTGACTGTGCTGAATGTTGTTGTGTCCCTGATCATGGCACTATACCATCCTCTCTAATGTACTGTAAGTCGCTCTGAATAACTGGATAACTGAATAACTGCTCTGTCCAATAAATGAGGTAAATGTAAATCATTATATAGAGCGCAGGGGTTCCCAAACTTTTCAGCCCACGATCCCCAAAATAAAGGTGTGAGTGACTCGTGAACCCCTACTATCCGAGGAGGTGATTAAAGTATACAAACGTTGCATGAAACTTTGCACTAATAGGCATAAATACAACACAAAAGAACACAACAATCAAACAATTATAATATTGTTTTATAGTAATTTCCTCATTACTTTCATTTAAATATTAACATCACCTAATGAGATGGGAGTGCACGCACAAATAGGCCTGAACACGAGCATGTTTACAACACAGAAGAGCACAACAATCAAAAAACTATTTAAACCCTTCAAGGTCTAAGGGGTTTTAGGTCTGCCTTGCACACAGTTGACCTTTTAGCTTCTAGAAAGTTCATACTTTGACCTACAGTGAAGTACCTTATTGTTCTGGACTCAGCAGACCCATGGCTGCAACATGCATGAATGAAATCCAACATCCTGGGTCATTGAATTTTATGCTTTACTAAATATTAATCCCCATAAAATTAAAGAATGTATGTATATTTTGTTGATTTTTATGTGTAAAAGCATGTAAACTATAATGAATAAGGCTTTTGATTGCTTATTGTTAAGCCCCCAGGGCTTCTGCAGTGTGCAAAGTTTGGAGGCCATACAAACAAGTCAACATCAAAATGCTACACCCATTTCTCACTATATTTCTAATAGTTTTTGAAATCCCATTCATTTTTCACTTTTTAAAAGTGTTGGTGTTGTGCAGGATGATGTCCTACATCATTACAGAGTTGTTATTTTGTCATTTTCACTTCCTACTTCCTGTCTGTAACGTGTTTAGCAAAAAAGGTGACCATCTAAAATAAATGACCGACTTTTAGGCACCATAGCTCCGGCTGTGTTAAACCAACAGGGATTAGCCCCCACTCATCATCTGATCTTCCCCTTTCCAACGGTATCAAGCTTTAGTTGCTAGCATTTACGGTTCGCGAGATAATGTGCTTGGTTCTTTAGAGGGAGATATACTTTGAAGGGTAAACATTTTTTTATTCTTCTGGGAGAAGACCGGGAACCACTGATATAGAGCACAAAGTCATCAATACACAACTTTTTAGGGACCGTTTGTAGGTATAGTGAGGGAAAATTATTTTTGATCCCCTGTTGATTTTGTACATTTGCACACTGACAAATAAATGATCAGTCTACAATTTTAATGGTGGGTTTATTTGAACAGTGAGAAAATCCAGATAAATGCATTTCAAAAAAGTTATTAATTGATTTGCATTACAATGAGTGAAATAAGTATTTGATCTACTCTCAATCAGCAACATTTCTGGCTCCCAGGTGCCTATTATACAGGTAACGAGCTGAGATTAGGAGCACACCCTTAAAGGCACCTGTCCACATACGCAAGCAATCAATCTTGCTTGGATATTTTTGGAACCACAGCTGGTACTGGTGTTTCAATAACTGAAAATAAAGGAGGACAACTCATTTAGGAAAAAACAATGTAGTCAGAAAAATAATAATAATAATGAATTTAAAATATGCAAATATATGCAAATGCTATATACTAAATGTGTTAGTATCTCTTACATTCAATATAGTTTGTATTTATCTGGAGAACAGAGTTCGGATTGTCTCTGACATTTTCCAGGAAGAGATACTTGACCACCCATTGATTGATATCCTCGGTGTTAAAAACAATGACCGTGTTTGCTATCACTGATCCAGATCTGTGGGAAATAAATGAAGAATGTTTAATATTATACAAAATATCAACAAATCTAGCACCCAATCCTAAACAGGTAGATAGCGGACATTAAACATGCACTGCAAACCAACATATAAGAAGTTTGTATTTTTTTTACGGTTTGTCAACCGAGATGTGTCATCAAATATCATCATTAAAACCTACTGTATAATTTAAGTGACAATGACAGATGAACATGTGATGATTTCATAACATTATACTTTAAGAAAAGTAATCTGCATGTAACGCATACTGTACCTGAAATCCATTGTTGCAACGCCTCCATAAATGGATACTGTTGCGCACGAAGAACACCCGAAGGTTTCTGCAAGCTGCAAATTACTATATTAGTTCACAATTTTTATCATTGTCATGAAGTTTTCACTTTTAGACATAATTCCTGCTGTAATAGTTTCAGTAATAAGAAATTCTGAACTCGCCTTTGAATGAAGTAAATCAACAACAAAGAAACTCATATATGAACCAGGAGTTAGCTTAATGTGTCAATGGCTGTAGTAGTGATATACTGGTAATAGGCATGGCTCTTAAACTTACCAATTGATTGACCTCATTATACATTTTCTTGTAATCCTTTGATTTGGGATTTAATAGAGAGTCATTGAAGACCCTATTGGTGATCTCCATTGATAACTGGTAGGCTTGTTTTGCTGTGGGAGTGGTGGTGCTACCCTCTGGACCCACTGAGCGTGGTACTCGAGAGAAGCTGGCAGACAGAGCACCTGTGGGAAGCAAAAACGATACACCTTAAGGTGGATAAGTCAAGGTTATGATTCTAGCCTATGGTGCATGGCTGTATAGTTTAATGTACTTGCTTCAAATAACAGATTTTCTACTGTATAACCTGAGTGAAGGCAACAACCATCACTGTTGATACCAACCATCACTAAAGGATACCATCACTGTTATTATCGTGCAGAGCATTTAGTTAATATTTCAGTATACTATCACCATAGTCTTTCTAGCCTGAAATTATCAAACCAAAGTATAATGAATTTAATATTTCAAGCAACTAATGTGGGACAAAGTTTGCTACTCAGTAACACTAACAACTCAGTCAAAGTCGGTCCAATGGGGTACCGAACACCGGCTGAGCACGTCTTTGAAAGAATCCTTGTTAAAATGTGTACTTGGACTATCCAATGGTCATTTCACCATCCACTCAATACAGTATATAGTATTACATTTTCATTTACAATTAAGTCTTTTAGCAGGTGTTGCTAAAGAAAGTAATTCAACATACAATACCCTGCTGTTCTATATCAGTAATTGCCATAACCCATTACTCTCTTGTTGACTTTAAATCCAAGGCTAACTATTTTTACAAACCTGGTAAGGTTAGCTAAATACTACTCATAATTCAAAGCCACTTTATTGAAATTTAAACAAAATATTAATAATATTTTCAGCACCTAAACATTTCTAGTAGGTTGCATCCTACTGTAACTTTGCTTCTACTTAATTGGTTGCATTTATCTTACCTGATATGACAAATATCAAGAGACATTGTATAATAAGATTAGTCCAAGGTAGCATCATCTCTCCTGGTAAATTGTGCCTTTTTAAAAAATGTAAACAAATATATTATAAAAAATTGATAGTTGATTAAGTTAACTTTTTCATGTAAATATATGAGGTGAAGCTATCCGATAAAGTATGAGATGAGGAGGTGAAGTACCAGTCTTTTATCTGAGAACCCCTGATTCAGGTGTGGCTTGAAACGTACGTGGGTCTGAACCTGGGTAATGATTACAAGCATTTTAACGTGAATCACACCTCATGCTCTGTTTGCCTCAATGATTAATGGGCTGTACCATCAAAGAACATTTGTTTGACCTGAACTACCACTACATTAAATTAGATTTGAAACAACAGCATGTCTGTAATGAATACAACACAGAAGGCAAACTGGTGTAGGTAACAATAATAATTAAATGGTAATAATAAAGTTCCTTATACACAGGTCAGCTCAGCAGGGTTTGGTACACAAGACAGTTCACAATGCAAATCCAATATCCAGGGATAAACAGAGGCCAGGCAGGGTTCGGTACACAAGACAGTTCAAATTTTACAATTCCAGCATCCAGGGAGAGTCAGAAGGCAGGAAGGGTCCAAATACAAGGTACAACTTTGGGCAAAGGTACAAAAGGCAGAATCCAGTAACGTGGTCACAAGACAAAACAGGTCAGGTCAGAAATACTTTGAATACAGATCCACAGAAAGTTCTCGGCAAGTCGAAATGAGATGAACAATACCTCGAAAGGAACAAGACAAACAGACAGGACTATATACTAACAGATAACAAGACACAGGTGTACGGAATTCATGTGATTGAGCTCTGGGATTGAGGAATGTGTTCATTGGATCCAGGGTGATTGGGAAGTACGGGTGTTGGGGGATGGGACACCGGAGGTGGCCAGGCAGCAGGGGACACCGGGGGCGGCCATTCAGCAGGAAAACCCAGCAGAGACCAGGCAGCCGGAGAGCCTGGCGAAGACCAGGTAGTAGGAGAGCCCGGCGGAGACCGGGCAGGAGTGGGGACAGGAACAGTCAGGTATAGATTTGGTCGGCCCAGGACTAGTGGGGATGAACTAATGTGTCCAGCGCCTGGAGGGAGAAGAAATAGGCCTTTTCGTGGGTGCCATAGGGACACTGGAAAGCATGCTCAGAGGCTGGGTAGTGGATAGGACAGGAAACTGGGACAGGTCCTCACCACATGGGGTTCTACTGTGTTTAAATTCTAAAGGTATTTGTGGGAAGAAAAAACAAGGGGCCTATTTTATTGACTATTGCTGTTTCCTGTGGTTTAGAAATGCATCTTTTGTCAATGATTCATTGGTGTGATTGGATTTGAAATGTTACAGTTAACCAATAAGGACTGAGTGTTTACTGATATAAGGAGGACAAGAGAGGAGATTCAGGACTTCTCTCTAGGCTAAAGATGGGAAGTCAGACTTTTAACCATTAAAGTCTTATTGCTGTAATAATCATATCTCCAGGACTCTGAGTGCAATTATTTAATTACTAAATGCATTAAAAATATACAAAAGGAGCTGCAACAGGGATCGAGGTTTCAACAAGGACTGGGGTTGCAGCAGGGAATGGAGCAGTAGCAGGAATGGGATTGCAGCAGAGACTGGAATGAGAACAGGGACTGGGGCAGCTACAGGGGCAGGGAGGGTTGCAGGGGCACGGACGCCTGCAGAGACTAAAGCAGGAACTGGGGCTGGAACAGGGACAGGGACTGTAGCAGGAACTGGGGCTGGAACAGGGACAGGGACTGCAGCTAGAGGACTGGGGCCAGACGCTTGAGGACCAGGGCCAGAGGCTTGATGACTGGGGCCAGAGGCTTGAGGACTGGGGCCAGAGGCTTGAGGACTGGGGCTAGTCACTAGGGAGCTTGGGCTAGGGACTGGAGACTTGAAGGACCCGACTCAAGGAATAGGGGCCCTGATATGGGACTGAGGGGCCTGAACAGGAGACGGGACCACCGGAGAAGGGACCGCCTGAGATGGGACCAACGGAAACGGGACCCCCGGAGACGGGACCCCGGAGACGGGACCACCGGAGACGGGACCACCGGAGATGGGACTGGGGCAGGAACAGGGACTGCAGAAGGAACTCAGCCTGAACAGGGACAAGGACTACAGCAGGAACTCAGGCTGGAACAGGACTGCAGCTGGAGGACTGGGGCCAGAGGCTTGAAGACTGGGGCCAGAGGCTTGAAGACTGGGGCCAGAGGCTTGAAGACTGGGGCCAGAGGCTTGAAGACTGGGGCCAGAGGCTTGAAGACTGGGGCCAGTGGATTGGAGAAGGACCCCATTCGAGGAATAGGAGCCCTGACATGACAGAGGGCCCCTGACATGAGACTGAGGGATCTGGACAGAAGACGGGACTGCGGGAGAGGTAACAGACTTTGGAGAAGAAACCTTCTTTAGAGGCTGCTCCGATGCAGCCATCTTGGGGAGCTGCTCAAAGGCCATCTTGGGCTGCAGGGAAGGTCGGATTAAGCATCCTCGACCCTTAAATGGCTCAAGGCTTATGCCAGCCAGTTGAGGCTCCTTGATGAAATGTTGAAGGTGCTCCCCAAACAAAGGACCTTCCTGGTCCAGTTGCCGAAAGCGGACGGACCCAAACCAACACTCCAGGATCCTTCTATTCCCCACAACCCTCGGCTCTGGAGAACCCGCTGCTATAGTTTACAATAATAATTTAATGGTAATAAAGTTCCTTATACACAGGTCAGCTCAGCAGGGTTCGGTACACATGACAGTTCAGAATGCAAAACAACTATCCAGGGATAAACAGAGGCCAGGCAGTGTTTGGTACACAAGACAGTTCAAATTGTACAATTCCAGCATCCAGTGAGAGTCAGAAGGCAGGCAGGGTACGAATGTGGTACAGCTCTAGGCAAATGTACAAAAGGCAGAATCCAAAAACGTAGTCACAGGGCAAAACAAGTCAGGTCAGAAATACTTTGAATACAGATCCACAGAAAGCGCTCATCAAGTCGAAATGTGACGAACAATACCTTGCAAGGAACAGGACAAACAGACAGGACTATATACTAACAGATAACAAGACACAGGTGTACTGAATTCATGTGATTGAGATCCGGTCTTGAGAAATGTGTTCATTGGATCCAGGGTTGTGGGGGTGTGTTCATGAGAGATCAGGATGTTGGGGATTGCTGGTGTCCAGGGAGCACGACAACACAACAGGGCATACTAAACTCCATGGTGAATACAGACTCAACAATCATACATATCTACACAGAAGACCTAACACAAATGATGAAAACAACACAGGACAGTCACAGGATACAGGATACAGGGACATTGTTACAATGTCTATATTTGGGTGGGGTTAACATCCAGGCATTTGGGTAAACCATTGGCTTTACTGCATACATTTTATAATAAAATTGATAAATAGTTATGTTTCTTAATCAAGATGATTAATACATACATTTTTAGTCTCAAAAGCTTCCTAAAAATATTAATGGTGATTATTGCCCAGCACAGTGAATGGGAACTAAGTCATTCTCTGTTTAAGTTTATCTACAAGGTGCTCTCTAAACATGGGATGAATCACCAGAAATACAATAAGTTTATGCAGGATGGTAAACAAAACTGGAAAAGACTGTGAAAGCAAACTTCCATAAGACATTGAAGACAAACAACATATTTTTTTGTTTATGGCTTAGGCAAAGCAAGATGTAAAAAATTAACAGACATTGAGGATATAAATATGCTGTATCCTTTATATTTTCTTAAGTTGTCAAACATGCGTTTATGAAGTGTCGCATGTAATAGTCGAGATATACAGTGTTTGTTTGGCCTAGACAAATATATGTCTGGTTGGCAATGATATACAGTTGCAATCAAAATTATTCAACCCCCATTGCAAATCGGTTTATTGTCAAAATGTAAAGACTTTCAGCTGTTTGAAATTAACAAATCAAACAAAAGCAATTGAAATAACTCAACACAGTGAATGCATCAAGTTGTTTCCCCAAATCCAACTGAAAATGTGACTAATAGTCTTCCCAAAATAGTTTAATTGCGTCCAAAATGATAAGTAATTATGCATGTTCAAAAAGCTGATTTTTCAGACATCCATACATGGCATGCTAGATCAACGTAGAGGTCCGGTCTAGACTGTGTGTTCTGTACTGTGATAAGAACCAGAATGGCATCTGTGCTTCTAAACACATTCTCTATCTTGACAATGACTGTCCCAAGTCTACTGGGAGATACTGCTATGAAGCAGAGCTCAAATACTAATGGGATATAACCATATTGGAGAATAAAAAATGAAATTACTGCAGTTCTTTATAGCACACATGATTGTAATAATTGCCTGGATTAAAAAACTTAATCAGATCAGTCACATTTGTTAAAGTACAATCTACATGAAGGTAGCTCTACAGGAACAGGGTTGGGCAGACTTTTTGTTTACTTGAATGGCATCCAACATCCGTCAAATCCAATCAATGAATCAACAAAGCTAGTGAAAGTTACTTGCTCCCATTTCAATAATCTGCATGGTGTCTTGGACCATGAATAAAAAATTTAAAGAAATGAATACCTGTAAATTACACCATTGTGTTGATACTGATAGGATTAAAAGAAAAGTTGTGCTGCATTCAGATAAGCTTTCACTGATCAAATCTCATTAGACTTAATCACACATAAATTATTCTTATATTACCCATACTAGATAATAGATATCAATGGAATACCAACTGCAAAAAACTAAATTTGTCCTGTTTCCTGTGTGTTTCTATTAGTTGAAAAGAATTACATTGAAATTACAATGATATTTGCACAAGCATTTTTAAGCAAAAGCATTCTTTCAATTGAAATTGATACTCTCCTAAAATGCAACATGATACAGACTTGGGCACAATGCTGGAAGTCTTGTTAATTTCATTCTTATTGTTACTCTTCTATGATGAACAAGGTATTATCCAATCTTTATACGCCAATTGAAACTTCCAAAGGGCTTGTGACAATTCATCTGAATGTTAGGAGCCTGTTTTCCAAACTAGAACACACAGTATCAAGATTGTTAACTCAATCTAATCCTGACATGTTTTCATGACTGTAAACTTGGATAACTGTATGTTTTTTTTTTGGGAACTTGGATAACTGTTAAAACCATTAACTCTGATATCAATTGCCAGCAGCATAGAGCCCTGTATTGCGTTGCTGGTTTGCTTATAATGTTAAGCAGGGTCGGGCCTGGTTAGTCCCTGGATGGGAAACCAGTGGTGTTGGAGGGCCAGTAGGGGGCACTCTTCCTTCTGGTCTAAAGATCATTCCCAATGCCCCAGGGCATTGATGGGGACATCTGCCCTGCGTAGGGTGCCGTCTTTCAGATGAGATGTTAAAACGGGTGTCCTGACTTTCTGGGGTCACACAAACATCCCATGGCGCTGTTTGTAAGAGTAGGGGTGTTAACCCTGTTGTCCTGGACAATGTTCCAATCTGGCCCTCATACCATCATGGCAACTTGGCTCATTAATTTCCTTCTCCCCCTCCCTTCCCCCAAGCCATTGCTGCAAATGAGAAAGTGTTTTTAGGCGACTTGCCTGGTAAAATAATGGTTAAACTAAAACAAACAAAAAAATGAAACAAAGAAAATCTGGATAGTTATAATGTGTTTAGAGCTACAAGGTGGTGGATTATATAGAATAGCTTTGCGGAAAGTAAGTCTATGTGGATCTTCATTTCCAAACTTTCAGTAAAAGTAATTATTTTAAAGTAATTTTAAAGACTTGCTACAGTAAGGGCAGCAACTCTGTCTGGCCAGGCAAGTCTCACCTGTTGCAGAGAGAAAAAGCATCAGCCACAACATTTATTCAACCTTTGTGAGAATATAACATTTGTGTAATTAATGAAATATGTGACTCCATAGGACAACAATATGGTGTGACTAGCTAAGCAGGAATTATTCGGTCATGCAAGTGTGAAGGTGATATAATAAAGAATTTAATAATACTGTTATGGTGGGCAGAGCCTCTGGCACTGCCAATGTGGTCAAAGCCACTGGCGCTTACAGAGAGGGCAGGGCCACATGCACACAGGTTTAGAGGACAGAGGCACAGGTGTAGAGGGCGGAGCCAAAGACACAGGCATAAGAGGGTGGAGCCACTGTCATGGGTGTAGAGGTCTGTAGACTGGATGACCAAGGCAGGGGCTGTAGACGCTGCGTTAGTGGCAGGTCCAAAAGGTGTACCAGCTAGCTCGGCTGTCTGGTTAGCAGAGCTGGGTGGTAGAGGGGATGCTGCTAGCCAGCTAGGCTGCCTAACTGATGGATCAGGTGGTGGAGATTCCACTACCATGCTAAGTTGCCTAGCTCAGTGGCTCTCAATCCTCTCCTGGGGGACCCCCAGCCTTGCCAAATATTAGATGTACTCCCAAATTAGCACACCTGAATCAACCTATCAACTGAGCATCAAGCCCTTATCTGCTTGAATCAGGTGAGCTAGTTCAGGGCTACCAAAAAACTGAGATGGCCAGAGGTCCCCCAGGAGAGGTTTGAGAACCAATGGCCTACCTGACGGAACAGGTGGTGGAGACGCAGCTAGCTGGCTAATGTACCTAGCTAAAAGAGTGAGCAGTGAATGCACCGCTAGTCAGCTAGCCTCCGTGACTAACGGGTACTTGTAATTTTCCACCTCACCATCATCATTGTCCTACACACCAGTCCCCCAGCCAAAATATGGCTACACAAGTTTCAGAGTTGACACGACAGGTTTCCAACCTGTTCAGACTCAGTCATCCACCGGTCAGGAACCTACACCACCACTTGTCTTCGCTAAGGATTTCCACGTGAGCCGAAGCCATTTTATGGGCACCTTGAGAAATGTTGAGCATTTTTGTTACAGTGTGGACTTGTTTTTCACCAACGTCGGTTGTCTTTTTTCTCTGACTCACCAAGAATACACTTTGTTTTGGGACTGTTGAGAAGCAGGGCATTGGCATCGGCAGAGGCGTTCATTTAAGCGTCAACCTCAGATACTTGCATTCGCTAAGTTCGAGAATCAACTTAAGTCTGTTTTTGATCACCCCAATCACAGCGGGAATACTGTTAGTCAGCTACTCAGTCTCTCTATGGAGTTTTGGTCTCTACTGGGGGACAGTTTCACTTTTATAGATGTTATATCTGGGACTACAGTAAGGTTGCCTCTCCACTCACCCGACTCACCTGTGTTAATATGATGTTCCATTGGTCTCTTGAGGCAGTTGTTCACCTTTGCAACTGATTATGTTCAGCATAATTCTGGTAAACAATTAATTGTAAAAGTCGATGCCTCTGATACTGGGTTGAAGCGGTTTGTCCAAGTTTGTTGGGTCTGATAATTGCTTGCACCCCTGTGCTTTCTTCTCTCGCCATTTATCTCCTTCATAACATAATTATGATGTTGGCAACACAGAGTTGTTGGCTGTGAAGATGGCGCTGGAGCAGTGGAGACCTTTGCTGGAGGGAACAGAGAAGCCATATCTGGTCTGGACAGATCATAAAAATGTATCATATATCCAAGAGACTGAACCCTCACCAGGCCATATGGTCACTTTTTTCAGTCGTTTCAACTTCACCCTGACTTCCTGTCCTGGTTCCAGTAACATTAATCCGGATGCTCTTTCTTGGAAGTACTCCACTGAGGACGTCAACCCAGCTCAGGACACCATCTTGCCTTCAAAGCATCATTGATCTGCTCATCTGAGGATTAGAGAATACGGTCAGGGAGGCTCAGCAACTACAACCAAATCCAGGTGATGGACCTACTAACCATTTATTTGTCCATAATTCCGTTCATTCCCAGGTGTTACAGGTACTCCCACAACAGTCTTTTCAGCTCAGGCACAGGTACCTCTCCCTTTTAGGCCTCCCTTGGGTACCAGACCCCACTGTTTCCTTCCCAGTAGGTTGACCTTGCAGTTCCATTAGTGACTAAGCACATGCGCCAGTGAAAGAGGGCCTGGCAGGAGACCCGCACAGCCCTCAAACGCAGCCAGGAGTCCTCTCGGCAGTTTGCAAATATACATAGGAACCCAGCCCCTTCCTATCACCCAGATCAGTCGGTTTGACTTTCTACCAGAAATATTGCCCTGCTCACCGAATCCCGCAAACTCTCACCCTGTTATATCAGCCCTTTTTTTGTTGAGAGGATAAATAACCCCACTGCTGTCAGACATTCCCTGGTAACATGAAGATTTCTCTGCCCACCTTCCAAGTCCCCTCCGCCCGTCCGCCTCCTTGATGGCCATTCTGCCTTTTCGGTTTGACGCCTTGCGGACATGAGGCGCCGGGGCCGGGGGTTTCAGTATTTGGTGGATTGGGAGGGGTACTGTTTTTGCTCCTTGCTCATTTGACTTTTTGTCCTGTTTTTTGCCCAAGCTCTGCTACATTCCATCAGCTCGTTTGCCTTACCCTGCCTCATCAAGTTGTTCTCCATCTCCACCCAGATCTCCACTCTCTACCCTATCTGCATGCTCCATCACCCAGCCTTTCTGCCATTTACCCTAATTTGTAATAGACCATTTAAATCTGTCTTGTCTGCCTAGTGGGTTCACTTCTGTTTTAAGGCGCAAGCTCAACATTTTCTAGGTTTTGCACAACTTCAGCCCTGCCCTTTGGAGCCTGTTTAAACCAGTTCTCGCAGTGAACTTCACCCCAGCTGCCATTTGCCATTATTTTGGTAGGTCACTTGATGTCATCTTACAGTTTTTGAGTGACATTCGAATGTGTTGGCAGTCATCCAGGTCAGTGGAGAGTTGTTTTCGCCCTCTGCCAGTCTTTAGCTTTGTTGTCCCTGTCACATCCAGCCCTGGGTGGGTTGGCATGGACATGTGAACTGAGATGGGACTCCTCATTATATTTTATGCTTATGGACTCTTTTGTGTTTATGTACTCATGTTATTTGTGGGGTTTAGGTTCTGTTTATATATATGACTTTATTGGGGTTTAATGTTGTTTAGTGTGCACCACCCCTTGTTCTATTGATTGCCTTTTAGGGTTGATTGAGAGAATGGTTGTGGCTAATTAATGATTGCTTCCAGCCGGGCTCTTTTCTTCCGTATTTTATGCTCAGTAGAACAGAGGGTGGCGCAAGTCATTGAATATCTGTTGCTGCAGTGTACGGAGGTCTAGGAGAAATCCCCATTTATGTAAGTTGTAAAAAGAGTGTATTGTAGTTTGGAAGTTTATGCGTTGGCTCTGTACATATATATACTGTTTTTGTTTTTCCACGTCTATGCCGTGTAGAAGTATTAGATATATGTATATTCGTTGTGCTCTCGCTACAACAGTTCACCTGCAACTGCATACCGCTGTATGCGTCCCGGACCATCTACATTAAACATGAAACAACCATCTACTACCTGCCTGGGTCTCTCTCTCTCTCTCCACACCACACCCACAAATTTGTGACAGTCCCCAATGTCTGCTGCTTGAACTTGTTCAAAATGTAGGTCATTTGTTGTATTTGTTTCTGCTTTGTTTAAGCAAGCCTAAATTAGGTTTGACTAAACAGATCACATAATGGGGCCTATGCTAGATATTATCCTAACAACATTGCATTGTGGTTTAGTAGTTGACTATTGTCGTTTTGAGCAGGGACATCAAATTGGGTATAAAATAAAAATTATTTTAACTGATATTGTTTTAAAATGTAGTAAAATAAATACAGGCTTATTGTTTCTTATACCCTTGTCCATACAAACACAATTATTGTGCAATTTGTTTAGCACTGAATAAAACAACTTTAACTTTGTTTACCTAGTACGCCCTCTGTTTTTCCCAAATCACACAGTGTGTATTATGAGCGATGGACATTGTTCCCACTTCAGTAATGGCATTTCTACACCATGTTCCAAATTATTATGCAAAATGGAATAAATTGTCATAAACCGACTCAGAAAAATAATCAAATGCAGCATTAGATCCAGCAGACTGTAGTAGTCGAGTGGTTGTTGTCAATGATCAGCCAAGGGTGTATCAGATTTCAAGCAGACATTTTAGGCATTCCCTTCTCATTATCATATGAGACAAGAAAAATTAAAAAGATTCACAAGGAAAGTTTGAAATATTACATGAGGAAAATGGAAAATAGATAAATTAATCAACTATGCTAGGAAGGAGAAAATAGTAAATGTTAGGTTTTGAAAAATAAAAGGGACCAGTATGGTAAATGATAAATGGAAGGGTAAAATAAATAATAATAAATTATTTTTTACAATACATTTAAATTGTTTTACAGCTTCTGCTAACTTTTGTCATTTCTGGGATTCCATAGTGTATCGTACATAGCCAATGTATGTAGCCTATTCATATTGCACATTTTGAGTGTTATTCTGTTTCTAATGGTTAGGATACTGTTACATATTTCATATCTAACTTATAAACATTATTTGGGACAGAAAATAAAATCTGAGGCTAACAAGTTTGCATCGAAAGAGCATCGAAAAAAAGATGATATGAAAACGAAAAACCAAATATAAATTAATGGCTTTTTCACAAAACATAAATATGTATATAATGCAGTCAAGTGGGGTTACGGTGTTGCAAGCGGTTGCTCATGAGCAGTGTCCCATCCTCAGTCTTTCCAGGTGGCTTACACTAAAACCGAGTGCTGTAAAACCTACAGCTGCAGCTGCTAGCTGAACAACAGCAAAAGCAGTCAGGGTCAGGGACAAGTCAAGGCTTAAAACCGACTAGCCAACTCAACCACATCTTGCCCAGTACCCCACGAGGAACGACAGACAACATTCCAGCATCCATTATGACTAACTTTAGCACAGACTCTGTGACCGCCTTTGCCAATGCATTCATGACACCACAGTACTACAAGCCCAGTGAGATGATGACATTGCCTGTGTACAGCATCCAACAAGAGATTATGTGTCAAAAACATAAAAAAACAACAATGAGTGATGACAGATTAACTCACCTCATGCTTATGGCTGTGGAACCTAAAAACATGTCACACGGATGATCTGGTGACAGACTTTGCTCAGTTAAGGCCCAGACGCTACCCTCTTATTGACTGAACACATAGGAGTCTACAGCACCAGAAGTTTATAACATGTGAAAGTTTTCCTCCTAATCTAAAGAGCAAATAATCACTGACAGAGCAGCCTTATGCTATTTGATGAATTGTACTATAACCATTGTTGGCTTTACCAAAGCATATTGATGTCATATTATAGTCAAAGTCAAAGTCAAAGTTGTTTATTTATCATATGCATTGAATAACATACATCATCCTATGCAGAGAAATTTCTTTTGACATGGCTCGGCGATTCTATGCACTGGGCTTAAAAAACAAGAATTACAACAATATAAGAATTTTAAAATAGTAATGACAATAGTAATAATAATAATAATAATAAAACGCTATGTACTGAGCAGTGGTCTGGAAAATGTACAACAGTAGAAGTAGTAAATATTATAGTATTGGCATGGAAAATTGCTTTTAAAGGTGCATTTGAATTCTGCTACATCAGATGTAGAGAGCATAAAGTGACCAGAGAGTGTTAGTGCTCAACAGACAATTTGCGATCAGTGTCTGTGTTCCATGTTGAGCAGCCGAATGGCCTGTTGGAAGAAACTGTTTTTAAGTCTGGTGGTCCGTGCCTTGATGCTCCGGTAACGTCTACCAGATGGCAGTAGTGAGAAAAGTTCACGGCCAGGGGTGCGTTTCTCGTACAACGATGCAACTCGGTGGTTTAACCACCATAGTACGACGCATCTTTGAAGAAATCAACTAGCTAGTCACTACTGTTTCCCGAAACCATGGTACCTGTGTCGCAGATCCATGGTTTGAACCACATTGGTTGGAGCTGTCGTTATGACGTTCTTCTTCTTCTTCTTCTTCGACCTAATGGCGGACTGGTGCTATGAGCACATATCGCCACCTGCTGTAAAGGTTGGTTATTTTCTCTTTTCGACTGCG
>JACXGM010017379.1:0-19767 GCA_016801145.1 Umbra pygmaea | reverse complement strand
ATCTGGTAGACGTTACCGGAGCATCAAGGCACGGACCACCAGACTCAAAAACAGTTTCTTCCCTCAGGCCATTCGGCTGCTCAACATGAAACAGAGACACTGATCGCAAATCGTCTGTTGAGCACTAGCACTCTCTGGTCACTTTATGCTCTCTACATCTGATGTAGCAGAATTCAAATGCACCTTTGAAAACAATTTTTCATGCCAATTCTATAATGCTTACTGCTTCTACTGTTGAACTTTTTCCAGACCACTGCTCAGTACAGAGCGTTTTATTATTATCATCATTACTATTACTATTATTACTATTGTCATTCCTATTTTAAAATTCTATATTGTTGTAATTCTTGTTTTTAAGCCCACTGCATAGAATCGCCGAGCCATGTCAATAAGAATTTCTCTGCATAGGATGATGTATGTTGTTCAATGCATATGATAAATAAACCACTTTGACTTTGACTTTGAGTCTTTATCTCAAAGAAATTCCTTTTCTCTGCCAGATTTCGCTTATCCATGTTGTAAATTCTAAGGGCGAGACCTCTAATCCGTCCATAATTGTGGGCGTGATATTTAAATTACGATTGATTTCAACTATCTGATTTATCAACACCCCTTCATTCGTACGCTGGAACTGGAGTGATACGAATGTTTTGTAAATCACACACGAGTCTCGTCGTAAGATGATTTCTGCGCTCAGATCTACACTGGTTTCTATGCACGTTTGATAAATGAAAGACCCTAAGCACACAGCTAAAATAACGAAGGAGTGGCTTCAGAACAACTCTGTGACCATTCTTGACTGGCCCAGCCAGAGCCCTGACCTAAACCCAATTGAGCATCTTTGGAGAGACCTGAAAATGGCTGTCCACCAACGTTCACCATCCAATCTGATGGAACTGGAGAGGATCTGCAAGAAAGAATGGCAGAGGATCCTCCAGGTGTGAAAGACTTGATGCATCATTCCCAAGAAAAGTCATGGCTGTACTAGCTCAAAAGGGTGCTTCTACTCAATACTGAGCAAAGGGTCTGAATAAATATGACCATGTGATATTTCAGTTTTTATTTTTTTATAAATTTGCAAATATTTCTACACTTCTGTTTTTTCTGTCAAGACGGGGTACTGAGTGTACATTAATGAGAAATAAAATTAACTTTTTTTATTTTATCAAATGGTTGCAATGTATAAAGAGTGAAAAATTTTAAGGGGTCTGAATACTTTTCGTACTCACTGTATGTATTGTATGTATACTAATGTAAAGGTTAATGCTGCACAGATTAATTCTGTATTTGTAGAAGTATGGTTTAATAATAAATAGTATAACAGCATTTTTAGAGTTCTACTCACCATTGCAAAATGTAATCATTATAAAAGCAAAATCACAAATCCCTAGTTTCAAAAATGTGACCCACTGAAATCTAACTCTTAGTATCCTCTCCTTTGAGATTAATTTCCATGCATTTATTGCAGCCATTTTGAGCCGTTGCTTGTTTTGGGGAGTTTCTGACTTCAGTCTCTTCTTCAGCAATTGAAACGCATACTCGGCAAGTGAAAAACATGCTCAATTGGATTTATATCAGAAATAAAAGGTGACAGTCTATACGCTAGCCTCATTGATCTTTGATTAATTTGATTATTTCTTGAGTGTACAGCAAATTAGTAAAGTTACTTTTTTATGGGTTTAATGACAGAACAGTTAGAAGCTTATGGTCAAGAGTTGAGAACTTCGACTGCTACACCAAGCTCTGACGCAACAAAATACACATTTTGAATTTAATGTCACAATACATTTAGTAGAGTGCACTGTACTTATTGTTAAGCATAATACCACAACTCAGAAAAACCTGCGGTGTCCAGGACTTGCTATGTTTACCTTTTTCACATCTGCCAGATTGTCTTTCTTTTTAACTGTTGGTTTGTCCTTGACCTCGGCTGATGCCTGCTGCGACTCACTCTCAGACCCGGACTGGCTCCCAGATTCAGAGGAACTGTTGGACTCTCCAGAGTGGTGCGATCTTCTCCTTTCACTGCCCTGCTCACTCTCCGACGGACTCCCAGACTCTGACCCAGAGTGGTTCGATTCTTCTGAGGCTGAATTGCTATGGTATCAAAAATATGTGGAATTTCAGTCTAGAATGAAAGAGCACCAAATGTTCTTCATATCACCCACTTAGTTCTGGACATGTATTTGGTAAATTTAGTAAGATTGGCCATTTGCTGAAGAGTTTTTCTGACCTCCCTACTATGGTAATCAAACACCTCCAGAAGATACATTGGGTTAATGAATCCACTAAAATGTATTCACGGTTTATTTTACATAGTACAGTTTTGAAACAGTAGATGGCGCCAAAGCCCCTTCAGAGATTCTATCTACTGTAGCAACTACGGTAAATAAAATATAACTTAATCTTAAGGCAAACCTATAATAAATGTTGGTTAATTTAATAAAAATGTAAACAATATACTTAAACCTTGATACATTCAAAACCACTCCATTGCTAGAAATCTAACGAAATAACTTAATATTTGTAAATGTACTAACATATCTTAATTCAATACATTTCATTAAAGAGCAATTTAATTAGTTTCAATATCAATTGGAACACTCATGTATCAGGACAACATCTGATAGACTGCATCATGTATTTAACATGAATTCCTAAGACACAAAAGTACACATTGCTTTGATCATTGATCATATCACTGATCAATAGTGTCTGGATATTAATATAGCAGAACTATTCCACTTTCAAGAGACAGACTACTACCATTCATTTATGCCCATGCTTTATTAAAAACATTTAGTCACTTATTAAAGAATTGTTATATTTTATGTGAATAACGCTACATTCTTAATATAATATTATTATTCTATTCCAGACATTAATGGAGTAATATCATTATACAACTACAGACCAAAATGGGTCAATTATTTTATTTCAATATTTATTAATGTGAATAATTAAAGATTTGCATGCATTGTGATATTAAAAAGATATTGAGGTGCTGTGAAGACCCTAGACTGGTAAGTATGAATTGACTGTTGCTCAAGAAAGTACAAGCAGATGACTATCCAAGGATCAGACAAGGAGGGGTTTATAAAAGAAAAAAAACTGAATTACTACAGGCTAGTAGGTTGCTAGGTAAAGATTTTGCTAATCGCAGCTCAAAAGAAAGGACAATGACCTTTGAAACACTTCCTGTTTCCATTTATTGTAGTTCTGAGCACATTCAGAAAGTCATCCTGCCTTTGTAGTACAGAGAGCCATGTTGTAGCTGAAAATGGATTCTACTTCCAATGCATTTCAAACCAACATCTGATGTGGTCATTTGCTCTTCTACAAATTATCTTGTGATGTGCTAGAAAATAGGTCTATAGAGACAGCAGTAACAAATGTGCAGGATTAGGATTTTGGGGCAGAACAGTTCAAATGTGCATTGATAGTAAAATGGCTGCCAGCTGTTTGGCAAATGAAATAATACCTAATGGATGCTTGTTCCTCTGCTCAGACATGGCTAACAGCAAACATGGTTCAGCTCCAGTATAGGTTTTCCTTGACCACATTGTTAAGAGTAATCTGTTAATCAATGACCAACTAGTGTGGCATGCAGTCATTGGTTGATGAACGGCATATGAGAAGGGAAACGGAAACCATCCCTTCATGTCAAGTACTATTTACTTATATCAAGCCGGAGCAAAGATATCTGTAAACATTTAAATGAAGAAAAAACATGCAGTACTTCTATAGGCCTATTGCTGCAATGTCAGCAATTGTACCAGTTTACCCATGTAAGCAATGTGGAGTCATAGGGTGACAATCAGGCTTCACCCATGAATCCTCCAAACCTTTATAGTTTTATGCATATGCCACTTGACATTACCCAACTCCATGAATATTCAATACTATAATTGTGTTTATGTGCACTTACCATTCCACAGAATATGAAATTACTTCAAGACGGCTAATCAGACAGTCAGCCTCATGTTCAATTCAAGATTACCATTCCATAGAATGTGAAATGTGTAAAATTTCAAGCAGTGCAAATGGAAGAACTTTCTCTTTCAGTGACCAGCTTTAAAAAGCAGTAAACTGGAAAAAGCTATTGAGATAAGCAGATGGTTTCCCACACTTTGCAGTGGTTATTTTGCGACTTCAACAGGAATTACAGGACATGATGACTTGTTCTTCAACAGTGTTTGTCAATGGGCACACAATTGTCCGTCTTTGTTATAAATTATTAATAAAAATGTTCATACTTCTTAAATATAAAATACTGTTTCACAGCATTTGTAAAATGGTCACTTGAAAAAGAAAGTATTACTGTTGTTGTGACTGAAAATTCAACAAATAAAACCATGAAAGGAAGAAAGAATTTGCATACTATTGTCTACTACTAGCTCCCATGTGAACTCAAAATAAACTGAGCACAAATGTTCCTTTAATGAAGATAACTTTTTATTGAATATATATTATGAAAAAGATTTGTTTTAATACGTTTCCAACACAGAAGGATAATACAGTTGAATCCGAACTTTAGACTGTACCTTAGTTTGTAAAATAATATATGAAAGTACTCCAGATCATGACAACATTGTAATAAATTACATCTTGGTACTTAGGCTAGTTGTCATTCCACGGTTTCAGTATTGAAGAAGTTATCAACCAATACATTTGATGTCAAGACCTCAAAAGTGGAACACAAGTAGCTACACATTGATTACGCTGATGTGTCAATGTGTCAATTAGACTTCATACACCTTTTACAATGCATAGTACTTCATAACTGTATTTGACAACACTAGGTCTGATCTAGACTCAAACATGTCTTTTAAACATCAAGTGTTCAGATGAATATCAACATATTTTCTCTTCCCAATATTCAGACAGGTCATGCCATGTTAAAACGCCACACGTCATGGTATCATTCACCTTTCTTAACCAGTAGTTTAAAAGAGAGACAATTTGGTTGCAAACACTTTTTTAAATTACTTTATAGAGCAAAACAAAATGTTGTTAATTTCCTGAGACTTTTTAGAACATGTAGTTAAAGCCCTGGACAAAGAAAATACATTTTTGGTTGACTTAAGAATGGATTGATTAATAGTTTGTGATGTGAGGACATTACTCAGTTGTATCAATAAAATATGTACTATAAAATCAAAAACGTTTTGTCAGACCATTGTCACATCTGTTAAATCAATAACAAATGTAAAATGTCAGATGTGAGTAAAAATTGTATGAATGAAATGGGACTAGCAAGGATAATGTTGTTTTCCCATAGATTAATGACAATACAGAACTTTTTAGTATAGAGCTAAATTATTATAAATAGCTATTCATATTAAAAGTGATGTAAAGTGAAATACAAATGAAACTGGCAAAAGGAAAGTAAGTGAAAGTGTTTTCAAAAAAGGCCTAGAATAATATTGACAACCCATGTCTTACTGACAGAAGATGTAAGTAAATTGTAGACTTAACTAATAACAATAGCTTATCCAGTATGAAAATTGATCCAGACAAGGCTAAATAAAAACATTCTATTGAGCATCAAGTCACGAATGACTATGTCCAATATCCATTAAACGGTTTTCTGTAAAATAACAAAATGTTATGATTCAGGCTGTCAATGGCCAGTTATTCAATATAACTGTTTTATATGAAGATATATGTATTCAAACATGAAGTAGACTACAAGGTTGTCATTGCAGAAAAAGTTCATAAGGCCAGGGAAAATTAATTTATATTTTTACATTTGTCTATGTTAACAATTGAAGTTGAGGTATAATATATTACAAAATAAAAGAATAAGCATTGCTCAAATGGTGCAATGCAGTATCGATTAATAAGACAAGGTCATATTACATGGTAATGACAGAACACATTTTAAAATGGTGTGTTAAGTTACTGGAGAAAGGGCCAATTAAATGTAGTTTGTATGCTATACATGTGGGTAAACGTGTAATACATGGGCCTGAAAGTTCAGACTTAAGTGTAACAAATGCTAGCAAATTAGGGTGTGGCTATTAAACAACACCAAGGTCATTGATTTGAAAGAGGTAGAATTCGTGAAAACTATGTAGCAAATATGTCCACAGGTGATCAACCATGCTTGTCAAGGTAAACAATTAAAGCAAAACAATTAAAATAAAGATCATACCTTGATGCATTGCTTTGGGTCGAACCTTCGTCTTCTTGCTTTTTATTTGTATTCTTCATCATCGTTTTATCTTGAAAACGTTTGATTTGATGATCTTATGTCCTGGTATTTACTGTCAGAAGTTAGAAGAGTAATACTCTATCATAAAAGTCACATAAGATGCATTTCTCCTCAGAAGCCAGTAAAAGTCTTGACGTTACGAAACAAGACAAAAGCAATGCCATACGTTTTAAACTAACGCTGTTTGTGTGAATATACAAACAATCAAATGAATAAATGACAACTGATGAGAACCTGTGATTTAAAAAAAAAAGGCAAGTGTTGAAAGCAATTTCAATTACAGTACATCCACTGATCGAGCCACACTAATTCTAACTGCGTCATCAGACAAAAGACGATCAAATTGTGATAATACATATTTTTTTTAAATCGATTCCTAAGTAGGCTATAATAAAATGTCAACATACCTATTCCATGTAGGCTACAGGAAGGTATAATGAAGTATTAGATTCACATCCGCAAAGTGTAGACTACCAAATAACTGAACAAAAAAGCTTTTAAAATGGTTAAATTAAAATAAACATTAAGAAAAATTAGGAAATGTTAATAATAATATATTTAAGCTGCAACAAATGTGAGTGAGACGAAAGGCTTCTAGAGCTCTTCACAGAGCACACTAAAAATGGAGGCGCGCCATGGCTGCCAGTCCTAGGCAGAGAAAACAACGACTCGCACATACATTGTGCAAAGCGGATCAACACGACGAAAAACGCATTAAATAAGGGTGAAAACAAATCTACGATTCACTACAGAAATAGTTCTTCTTTAAACAAAAAAAGTATTAATAGATAGCCATATTCCAGGTTGATTAAATGAAAAAGAACAGGGCTGAGGAAAGCCCAGCGAAATGTTCCCCTTTCCAAGGCTCATCCGCCATCTAAAGCTCCTTCCTAGCTCTGAAAGCTTTGCCTTTGATTGACGTTATTTCCATTTACCCCCACACTCAGGTGATGTCCCGAAGTCCCACCCCTTTATTTTGTATGAAAACGGCAAAAACATATAGCCTATATTTTGTATTATTATATAATTTACTTGAAAGGGATAGGCTTTGTCAAAGGTAAAGCCAAAACTGATCAAAAGTATACATATATATTTAAACACTGAAATCCACCACTTCCTGTTCAGCCAGGATATAAAAGACTACAGGAGCCATTTTAGAGGCAAAGAGCCTTGGACACCATTTTAGTTCTTTGTGAAATGTGGATCCATGTATTGTGAACATCACTTTGATTGGTTGAAATAAAATAAAAATACCATGGACTAGCCAGCCACTTCAACGGAGTGTGAACAATAATATAAGCCATCAATTTCTCTTTTGACTTCACTAATTTGTTAATGTTATTTCAATGTTTAAACCCTACCAAAAGTGTATCATGTAATAAAAGTGTTATTAAACTAATCCCAACAGGAATATTGTGGTAAGACATAGGTTGCCAAGCTTCGTCAAAATGAAAGAAACAAGTAACAAATACGTAGACAATTTTTTTTAGAAATAAAAAAGCAAAATAATTTAGCCGAATGTGTAACATAATTCACTAGCTACATCTGTTAAATGTAGTCAATTGTATGCTAGTAATGACTCGCTAGCACTTAACATAGTATTCCTTAAAATCATTTATCAATTTACAATAAGCAGCAATCAGAAACCCCATAAAAATTGTTGAATTTGTGAAACGTTTTCGTTTAGCGAAAATACTACACTTAAAACATTATTTGGTAGCATTATTGATCAATGAACAGTAGTCAGGAATATTGAAACATATACTTTTATTTAACAAAATAGCATCCAATTCCGTTTCACAGTAGAAAGGACAATGTAATGAAATGTACTAATTGCAATATCCAGACAATTGAGTGCTAAAAACCAGCAGCACATCCAAAGCAAAATATAAATGTTAGGTTGTCAATGTATTTCCAATTCATGCATTATCCCCCCAAAAAAACCCAAGCAGTTAGATACCAAAATAAACTCCATGCCATCTTTATTTATCCAAAATCAATATTTGGTATAATTAAGTCTTCAATGGATTTTGAATTGTTTCATTACAAATTAATTGTTCTAAGCAATCAGTTGGATATTGCTGTTGAAATATAAAAAACATGTTAATGCTGTAGAGCTAGCTAAATTTAGAGTTTGAAATAAAAAACAGAAGTTAAAATGGTTGGTACTCTGAAAATATTATATAAAAATCAATGTTAAAAACAGAAATCAAGAATGTTTATCTAACAGTATTAAGGGCTGAATCCTTACTACCCATACATATAAATTTAGAACTGACCTCTTGCAAACAAATGGCGTTAGAAATTTGAGGTAATTTGCAATTCCTCCAAAAACATCAACATACGGTCAGGCTATTCAAACATGAAATAGACATTAAAAAGAGTCCATTTTCAAATGAACACAAAAAGTAATGCAAGCCCACCTTTAAAAAAAGCTATTTAAATAAAAGTAAAAATATATATATACATATTTATCATTATATTCACATGTGCAAGGGAACAGGAAACCCAAACTATCTGAACAGATCAATCTCTGGAGAACAGTTCATACTTGCAAGCTTGATAAGTGGTTTCAAGTCAGAATCTTGTCAGTGCAGAGATTATCGGAACATCCCAGAGGTATCGTATCCTAGCCAAATCTTTGATAATTCAGATGAAACATTTTGCTATGTAATGGCAAACTCAACCTATCCTATAGCTGACTACCTTGAAACAGCAACAAATCAGGAAATGCAACAAAATTGCATGCACAAGTTAAACGTTAGGCAAATGGAATGCTACAACATCTGTTAAATCGACACATATTGCAGTTACTGGGCTGTTTAGAATTGGTATTTAACAATTAAATAAAATGTTAATGCAACCTATGCAATGGTTTGTGATATACCTCTGATTACTCTGTTGATTACATATAGAATGAATTGGTAAAAAAGTAACTTCACATCGTGTAGCATTATTTCACATTCAAGCTAGGTTAAACTACTTCCAGCTGTCCACTAGGGGGATCACAGAATCCAATTTTAACAACCGATAGGATTGAGCTCAAAATTCTAAAACGTTCTTCCTCCAAAAGCTTTTGGACAACTGACACAGCTGAAGTATTCATTACAAACCTACATTATTACAGGTTGATTTGTAATTGACATACATAACTACAATATTCATCATGTAGCACAACATCTGGTAAATCCACTTTCACTGCATGCACCCTGACAAACTGGCACACAACCAGCAGAAATTCACCAAATAAATGATCCAACTCACATACAATGAGAATGCCTTTTTTCGATTTAAGAAATTCACTAAAATTGTTTACGCATTCACAATAGAAAACAAGAAAATTTGATTCTGACCCAAGACATCAGTTCGTGACCAGCAGGTCAGCATCGAAAAAGCAGTGAGTGTTGTTAGCCAAGTAGGACTAAATTGTTGAGAAAGAATGTAATAGTAAAAAATATTGGGATCACTGTCATAGAAGTTGCATTTGTTTAAGAGTGAAATTTGTACTTTTAGAAAGAAGAAAAAGATAACATTAAATAAACAATGTAGAATCAGGGGATTGCTTTTTAATTTGAGAGGAAAGGGTTGAGGTTCAGATGCTATAGTAGAATGAATGAATGGCAACATCCATCTGAATACGCTACTTCTAGGGTAGGGGCATATTTACATGTTAGTGATAGTGAAGGGCAATTAAAAAATAAATAAAAGGGATGACCAACTTCAAACCTATTTAATGTACATGTTTTTTTAAAGGATAAATGAATGGTGCTTTCCTCACCCTGAAAATAGCCTCATCGATCAGGAGAAACTTTATGGTTCAGTTCATGAAAAGCCACTATAAACAACAGCAGACTTGAGTAATATCAAGTAGAAATTTTGATTGTGGCTCATTTAAATGACTGTTTTTTAAAAAGCAAATCATAATACATATAATCTGGAACAGTAGACTAATACTAGTTCCACGAGCCATCTAGTTGTACAAAAATGAAATTCTCTAAATGACAGTGACCATTACAGTAACTTCAGCCTTAAAAATATAGCTATTTTTCAATTAAAAAATAAAAAACAATACACTTTTCACTGGAATGCACATTGTTGATTCATATCAAAACATTAAATAGACTCAGGGTTGTAGATCTTAATTGGTTACAAAAATCTTAATTGCCCTAAATTATATAAAAATACTGGCAACCCTACTCCCATTACCAATAAATAGGCATTGCACTGTATTGTTATAGGTGCTGAAGCTCACATGCTTTGTTATTTAAATGTTACGTAACAACATTAAAACATTTTGAACAGTATTTATTTAGTACAGAAAAACACAATTGACAGATTAACTGGTATTCCTGACTTACAATGCATTCCATTTGTTACAGCACACAACAAAGACTTACAGAGCTGTCTTCTTTAATGTGTTGGAAAAGGCACAGGCATTCAATCCATGTCTTGATCCTGGTAGAGGTAAGAATAGAAATTAGCCAGCCATCAGATAAATCAGCCAAATGAGCCGTTTCATAAAAACACCTCTGTCATACATATACATACATACATACATACATACATACATACATACATACATACATACATACATACATAAACACACACATACACACCATTGAGCAAAGGAATTGGTGTCAGAATAATTTAAATATGGTGTTCTGACTTAAAAGTATTTGCATGACCCTCTCATAATTAGTTTGACCCAATGATTTACAGACATCTTGTCAAATATATTATTAATCTATTTTTACTGGCTATGAATGTTTGCAGCAACAACAAAACATGAGAATTTTCATCCATACATGAATTTGTTACTCCATGAGTTAACCAACCTCACCTGATAAAATAAACTAGCCTACAGACAGTGGTGGAACAACGTGTAGAAAACAATAAAAAAAAAAGTTTATTAGTTTATATTAGCTAGCAAGAACATTTTATTTCATGCTTTCATTCATGTTGTCTAGCTTTAAAATTTAAAGGTACAGTGTATTGACTACTATGTGGTATGAAATACGGATTGTTTATCATACTACAATATGTATCAGACATATTCTTGTAATAGGTATCATACAAATTCTTGTTTTTATTATTTTTATTCTGCAATTCTTTGTCATGTAATTCATGTGTAACTACGTCTTCTGCACCTCGGTGCTATTATCTTTGCAGGTCGCGGTTTCAAATGAGAAACTGTTCTCAATGTGCTTACCTGGTTAACCAAAGATTAAATAAAAATAAAAACATGTGTATTACACTGTGTGGCTTAAACGTAGTTCAAACTTCTGTAAACTGTCTGGTTTAATAAACCTTCTTCTTCTCTGTTTTAGCAAACGTCAGCTAGCCTAACTCTCACGCTACTTAAGCTTATAAGTAATGAGATCAAGCCATAATATTATAAAGTAAAATCCGCTCATCTTTCAAAAAATTAAGCAGCTTCATTTTTTTTGCTAAGTTAACTTTGTGGCTGCCATGGTCCTAATCATGGCAGCAAATGTGTGCACTGCCATGAAAACAAACCTTTTCCTATTACTTGTTTCTATTGTTAATTTTTGCAGATTTGCAGACTGATGCAGTTACAATGTAATGTAAAAAAAAAAGTTGTATAAGCACCAACAGCTTTCACACAAAAGAAAATCCTTTACACTCCATATTAATTTAAATTCACTGTGCAATCAGACTATTTTTTCCTTTGTGATTTATTAAAGAAAACCATTTATTTACTTACAAGTCTTGATTATTCTCATCCCTCTATTCCTTGATTAGGGCGACAGTCCAGATGACAAACCTTAAAAAAAAAAAAAAAACAGTAAAGATGTTGTCCAAAACACATGCCCCTTCATTCAATCATTGCAATTATGGAAGACACATCTTAATTGGAAAATGTATAATTTACACAAATTACACGAAAAAGATTCAGTGGGGTTTGATCATTTGTGCGGGCTAAATAAACTCAAAAGTCTAGGCATGTGTTCGAAATTTCATCAGATCAAACCAAATCAAGGCATATTGTACTGCCATCATGTGGTGAATTATTATTTGTGCTTTTGTTGGGTTTTTGTCTCTGTTTGCAACAAAGTTTATTTTTAAGTTTATATTAAATTATCTTTGTCCTGAAATGCCTCATAATTAAATGTTGTGCAAATCAATTAGTGTCAGATAAGTAGCTCTTCAATTATTTCCTCACAAAACTCATCTTTGTAAAATCCAACCTTAGGGATCTTACAACCAAATCAGCCTTGCGATGTATTTTTTTTTACTGAATTTGATTACTTGGAAATAGGTTGAGTGGCATGATCTTGCAAACTCAGCATTGAATCAGATTTTAGTACAAATTTTAGATTTGAGTTTTAGCAAGCCATCCATCCCACCAATTTAGTTAAAATTGGACCAGTGTTGTCTAACATTAACTAGGCTCAAATGTAAGGGTGTGTCAAATTTCAGTGGAAACATTTGCCACTTAAATGGTCAATATGGATGCCCTGGTAAGGAACCCTCCAGAACCCTAAACACCCCAAAGTCATTGTGCTGATCATGTTTCTGACATGACAGTCACTAAAAAACATCTTACATTCTGTAGTTCCCAACTCAGCCACCGCAAATTTACAATTTTTCTCTCAAGTGACATTGTTTAACTGCCTAACTGTTGAAAACTCCAGCAAAATTCAGGGCAGACTTTCAAGTTGACTTGCTAATTGAATTGAGTTGGAGAATAAAATGTTGCTAGTGAGGTCGAGAACAGGTATTGCATTACTTCGTTAAATACGTAGCTAAATAAACAAGCGATGAGAGGGAGTGTTTTCTACAATGCCTAGTGCAAGTAAAGAAATACGGGAAGAGCTGGATGATTTCCACTTTGATCAAGTGTTATGGAATGTTAATATCCATCCATACATGCTTGAGCCAGAAAATATAGTCACTGTTTTGGAAGTGGCCACCGGTCGAGCCCTGCAATGGCAACAGTGACAGAAATGCCAATTTCCCACTACAGGGCCGCACCAGGCCAGTCTGCGTCCATCACAGTATGGAGGGTGTACAAACTTTCTGCTGGGTAGCATGCCATACCAGTCTAGTTCAGAGGAAAAGAATGTATACTATACTGTCCGGGACCGAAGCAGGCTGGTGGGTGGGGTAACAAACTAACAAATTCAACAGCCACTGTTCATTGGTTTCTTTACTTGAATTGACACATTTCCTTGAGGATTCTAAATAAACTTCACTTTTATGCACTTATAGCATCCTTATATAAAAATATTAATGGGTACAAAGATTTTAGTCATTTTATTTCTAACTTTCCAATTTCAATAGGAACTGATGCAATCACAGGTCTGTTTCACAGGGTGAGCATCCGGTTTGGCAAATTGACACAAATGAGGAAGTGCCTTAAACCTGCATTTTATCTGAATTCCAGCTGGGGGCGATATGTCTGGTTGCAAAAGAGCTGGGTTTCTGTAATAGTCTATGAGAATGAAGGACACATCTCACTTGATTTATTACCTTAGTAAACATTTTCATAATGATTATATGGTCTCAATTGCTAGATTTAAGCCTTCTGCATATATAACGATGTTAATTTTTTGAATGATGGTCTCACAGATTTTAAAATTGGCGATAAAGCAAAGGGGCATTTAGGGCGTGGCTATGGCGTTTGGTTGTACGACAAGACACGCAAAGGAGTTGGCAACTCAGTTTTTCCGGTAAGTAACGTTACATTTTGTTTTAATACTGTTTTTCGTTAGCATCCCAATTACAATTAGTTAGCTAGCCAGATTTCACCTCCCTCTCGTCTAAAATCATCACATCCACATACAAGATGTCTGCACCCGTCTCCACAAATTAAGCTAAACCCATTCACAAAACACAACCATGGAGGAAACACTACCCTGGCAAACCGTGCTGTCGTGAAAAGGGGCATATTTGATTTTATCCATCACCAGCCAAGACGATGATTACATCTGTTTGTTAGATTATTTGAGTTTTGATGCTCACATGGACCAAGATGTCTGCGGGAAACCCTGGAATGTTTTCAAAACGTCTCATCTAGGCGGCCGCCTAAACAAGAGATGTCGGCCGCCTTAAATACGCAGTCCCAAAATAGTAAATCTGACGTGTGTTGCGTCCAAAACAGCAAGTTAATATGACGTGTGATGCGTCCAAACAGCGCCATCTGATGGTGTAAGAATGTCGCTGCACTCAGTCACCAGCATCCTTAATCAGTTAATCGAAATACCTGTACATTTCAACTATGGTGCTTTGCGCACCTAGAGTGCCACCCTAACTAACCCATTTTCTGAGGGAAACCAGAAAAGCGTATCTACATTGGATATATTTGTGTATACGAAATGTAAAATAAAAATGATGTCTCACAGAATATCATTCCGTCTGTACCATTCTTAGCTAGGTAGGTTGTATAGCTCTCGGTCAACTTTGTGGGAAATAGTGGCCGAAAGTCCCATTAAAGTAGACTGTGACAGGCTAGCTAGCTAGCTAGCGAGATATAGGTATATAAAAAATGAATCCCACAAAATAAAAAATAGTGGCTCAGAGAATATTTCTCTCTGTAACATTTTGAGCTAGGTAGGTAGTATTACTCTCAATACTCTGATACGTATTACCGTATCAGTATTACTCTGATACGGTAAAAGGGCTAATGCTACATCGGATGTCACTGGAAGCTACTCTAGCCGATACCAGGTATTTTCATGGGGGAATGCAGGCAGTCGGCTCAGTGTAGCATTGCTTGTAGCCGATTAGCACACAGTAGTATTTATGTGGTCGTTTATAAAAATGTAAAATAGTGGCTTACTGAATATTTGCTCAGTCTATAACATTTTGAGCTAGATAGGTTGTATAACGCTTGACTGACTTGGTGAGACTTATTGATGATTTTCCCATGAGTGTAATCAGTAAATTGGCCGAATACGCCGAAGGCTTTTCGCTTTCGACACTACACGCTAGGGGGCGGGCACTAACATAGCTTTGAATTTTGGACCTTGTGGTATTTCAGGTGCAAACTGATACAGAAACGGACAAAATTTAATCTTGCTTGTTCTCAGATGCATTGCCAGAAAAAGCATTCTATGACATAAATCATCTATGGTACATTTTTTAAATACTATATAAACAATTCCAAGACCAAAATCAATTGTATTTATATTGGTAAATCTCTGCAATGTTTTTTGTAGGTACTAATCTAAAATTTTAAGAACTGATTGACCTTGGACTATATATGTAACTAGTCAATTTTATGACAGATGCGTTGTTCTGGGCCAGAGCAGTAGTGATTTAGGTGATTCCACAAAAATGTGATCGACAAAAAATCCATCACGGCTGTAACAAATTTGTTCCTTGTGAGAAGAGGAACCTATGTCCTAAATTATTTGGTTAAAACAGGTTGAAGGGCGACACCTTGCAACGTTTGCGTTTTCAATTGCTTAGTTTAATTTTGCCAACATCCAGGACTCGCAATCTTCACAATCCCCTAACCAATTTCATTGTGGGAAACAAAAATAAAAAATGTAAAGACATGCCAAAAGTGTAACCTACTGGTTAGTCATATATAGCAGTTTGTTAAACACTCTGATTTAAAATTACTAATAATATCAACCTCATTATTAAACAAACATACCTTTTCTCGAATATCAAAACATTGGTATTCTTCTTTTACCCCATTTCTCCAACTTCAGTTGATCCTAAAATTAATAAATGTAAAAGTAGTTAATGTAAAATATAACATTGACATGGAGATTATATACATCCATCCAATCTTTAATATTAAACGGTCACTAGCTACAAATGCTACAGACAACCTTATAGTACTGGAAGTGGGTTGAACTCTGAAATATACACATTTTTCATTGGTTATCTGAAACCATTGAAAAAAGGACATGTGAAAGTAATTTTATTTTGTCAAATGAATGCATGACCAAAATTACTTGCATGTATGGATATATAAAATCATAACAAATTTATGATCGTCATTGATGATCAATTAGCTAGACATTATTTAAATATGGTGTCCCTAAATTGGAGGATATTGAGCCTGTCAGTATTTTAGCACAATATACCTTTATATTAGGCTTTAATAAAAACCACACTGACCAACTTCATTGAAAGAAATACCTATGAAAGTAAAATGTTTTCCTCACTGTGTGAACATTTCAATACCTGGCTAAGACAGCATTAGCTTCTATGTTTTCAAAACTGTATTTCTTAATAATTCCACTCCAAATGGTGATCCAACTCAAAAGTTTTGCATTTCTCAATTATAAAAACATACTTCAAAATCTCATCTTTAAAACAGCTAAAATTATAAACGAGTTGATTAAAGGAATTATTTCACTGACTTATTTCCATCCTATACCACAAAGAGTTAAAAGCCAACACCCTATTTTAGATATTGTAATGAAAAAATGCTTATAATATAATAACTATGTCCATCGAAACACAACAATTCTACTCAACCCTAAACGGTCAGTATTGTGTGTAGAAAGATAAATGATGATACGTATTAATTTAGTGACATTTATATTATTTTTATTATTATTATAATAATCATGAGTGTTATTATTAATACAATTAAGAGCTGAAATAATGACTTTCGCAAAACTACCCGTCTGAAATTATATCTAGCAATTCATAAAAATATACGAATAAAGCTAGACTATTTATTTTTATTTAGTTAATAAATGCACAGTAAAAGTTCGAAATTGAACGATTATGAAATCACAATATAAATGTTTTACTTAAATCTTAGTTACAACCCATTGAAATCGACAATAAACCAAAAAGTAGACTGACAATATTTCTTTCGAAATGGAGTAATCTCAGACAAGGGCATTTACCCTTTCAAGGACAAAGCAAATTTTAAATGCGTAGGTTCTAGAACATGAAATTTAACCGAATAATATTAGTTACTTTACTTTGTAGTGGACTTAAGGTAACAAAACACATTTTTTAATAAACAACCCACAAATTAGAATTTCTGCCACACCGATGTTTCGTCTAAGAGACAAATAAAACATTTTTCCTTATTCTTGGCTAGGGATCCGCCATGGCCATTTTTACAACAGACCGTCAAAACCATCGCAGTTTCCACCATATTGCCACAGCTTTTGAAAGAATGTTTACAGGAGTAACGACATTTCTCTTTTAGATTCTTACCAATGCCTGAAACGGTCGCTATCCCTTGTCTTCTATTAGCGCGATTGCCGCATTTCTTGCAGATTTTCTTCGTTTTATCGGCATTTTATTTTTCTGCAGGTGGCGCGTCTCTGTCATACTGCGCTGGGTCCTCGTCTCTAACTGTCTGTCCTTCTCTCTCGCTCTGCCCGTACTGTTATCCTACTCAATAGCTCTGCCCCCTCTTTTTCAACGTAAGCGCATACAACTTCCTCGGAAACAAAACAGCATCCTGGGTAGCAAGCAAAACCTATGCTCTAATGGCGTATACTACCTATTGTTGAATATTTACAGTATACATTTGCCAAAAAATGTTTTACATTAAAATCATGGGATTCATTGTGACCCCCCCTCCCCCACACACACGCGCACACACACACACACATATCTATGATCTAAGGTGTCTGTATACCTGTTTATTGTTGTTCTTCTTGTAAATGAATATTTAACTTAGTACTGTATTCTAGGCTAGTTTCACCAATATGTGTGCTTTAAAACTGCAGTAATGTATATTTAACTATATTTTCAGACACCTCATTGCATTATCTGTTTCATAACTCTAGGGGCTAGTACATTCTAACTATTTGCCTATATATAATGCATTGTTTTATTGATTTTAACTTGGATCAAAATATAACAAAATAACTGAAGGATAGACTAATTGCAACACTTAGCAGGAAGAACCAATAATATACGCGCCATTTTATGTACTGTTGAGTTCTTGGTACTCCACCGTCGTCACAGACCAATAAGGTGTGAGCTACAATAGCCGTGCCTGTTTTGTAGTGGAAGATTTCCTTTAAAAACATATACAGCCTAGCAACGAGTCATACGCCCCATTGAAAAAAACGTGCCAATTTCATCCCTCTTTTGACATTTCTCTGTTGTAACAAAAATATTTCATAATAATATCATTCCAACCATGCCCTCTAATACAGATCAGTGGTCTTAAAGAGGACACGGAAGTTGTGCAATATGGCAAAAGAAAAAACAAAATGGTGTCCAGATCCTTCACGTACAATTGATTGAAGGACAGAGAAAGACATGCTGTATTTAGAGGCAGGGTCTATCTACCATATCGTTACATTGTGATTGACAAAGAGAAGAGCTTTTACGGCAACATTAATCAAACTTGCCATGGTTGAACTTAAAAAGTATCGCTTTTCTAATTTCACCAGCCCATAAAATCGTTAAGGAAGATTATTACACGTGACTGCTTGTAAAGTGACCTGCCCTATGACGTGAATATTTTAACCGACTAAATAAAAATGCTCACAGCCCGCATTGCTAAAGTATATCCAATGGTTTGTTACAAGGTATTCAGGACCAGTTTTCCAAAAACAAACATTAGTAGGCATTTCGTATGTTTTAATTATGCATTATTCCTGCAATGCCAAAATTTAACGTGCATTTCATAAAACCCCACGCAGAGATCACTAAATAGCTACGTTGATTAAAGTTAAAATAGAATCGACATAAAAGCAGTGCTATTTTCAGATTATAGGTTTACGTATTGTTATTTAATTTTTTTGCAATTATAGGCTATCTGTACGCTATACACCGAAAATGTTGTGTGGAGACCTACCTGTCAAACATAATGATTATTTACAGAGTTTATATAATAAAAAACTAAACGCTATTTGGAAAACACCTTAAACAAGCAAATTGCCCCGGCTACTTGGCCAGGTAGATCTACAAACACATCGCTATGCAAACTCATGAGCCACGAAGCGTAGCCTATGCATCACCAACAGTTTTTCATCGTGAATTTCATTAACTCACAAACATAGATATATCCAATTTCACCATGAATTCTTAAGCATTACTAATTAAACAGCAAAAACACTACGGCAGAACACGGACACCACACGTGAATCACACCTCACATTAGCCATATTTCATTACCCGAAAGCTGTTGACGTCCACACACATCACAGTGGCAGGACTGGCCATGTCATCTGCTCTTGTGATAATAATATTTCATATTAAAACGGTGTTTGGGAATCAAATACGGTTACAATGTTGTTTTGATTATTACTCGAACAATAGCTAAGATTATATTTGGTAATCGGGGACAAGCAGGGATGTCTAAATTTATGGATGGGGGTAAGCCTCCCAGGAGTTTTTTAATGGCATTGGCCCCAAAGTAATCGCTCTCCCGAACCCTCCTCAGCCTGTCCTTTTGCATGACCCTTCGATAAGTCCAAGCATTTGATAAACTTAACGAGTGAGTGAAACCCTGAAGCCTACCCAGCAAACATGGAGCTGGCGGACCACCGGCGGTTACAGCTGACGGTCCGCTAGCTTTTTGCTCATTGTTTAACGGGCGGTCCGCCAGCGGGAGTTTTTTTTTTTTTTTTTTTTTGGGCTTT
>JACXGM010017378.1:0-19767 GCA_016801145.1 Umbra pygmaea | reverse complement strand
TCATCAGGACCGTTATATAAGAGGAAGCACGGCTTCCTGTTTCTTTGTGTGTGATTCCACCTATGCTGTTGGCCTTGGTTATGTAGTTCGTTATTCCTGCTGGGTTTACTACTCCTTTGTTATAAAATACATTCCTGTATATCATACCTTATCCTGCGTCTGCGTCCTGACTATCCTCACACCCAAAGAATCCTTACATGTACACTCTACCAAAACAACATAGATGTACTGAAATGGGCCCTTCCCCTACACACATCCACAGTACATGTTGTGCCTGTTTAATAATTTTTTGGTCACAGACTCCAATGCCATCAACTTCTGCACAAGGATCTAGGACCCCCATGTCCTTGATATCTTCTGCCAGGTTAGTCTTATAATTGTATGTCCTGAACTGAGTATACCAACACCACTTGTAAAAACTTTTTCATTATCTGGGATGTTTTTGATTAGATGTTGCATTTCTAATGTACATTAAGGAAATGTGAGTGAACTGCTCAACTCCTAATTAAAAAATAATTTAAAATATCTTCGGGTGCTCATTTCAATCATAAATCTGTAAATCAACCAAAAAATGGCACTCACAATTGGTGATAATGTATCCATAATCATAAACAATAATCTCTCTTCTCTGACTTATTTACAGCTGGCACTGTACACCAGGTGGGTACACTTATTAATAAGGTACAACACAACACAAGCAGGCTGTTGAGTCTCATAGGGTAAGATTTTAGTACCCCTGTCCTAAATGCATTTTATGCTATTTGTTTTATTACAGGTTTAACCTGATGACCTTGAATCAGGTTTTGTCAGCATTGAGCAGTCTGATCCTTTGGATGTCTGTTCATCCAAGTTCCGGCCTCAGTTTAACTTCAACATCCACATCTGATTCAGAGGGGGGAAAGAGGAACTGGCAAGAGCCCAAAACGATTGTCTACATGTCGTACTGAGATATTTTTATATTGCTTATGTTTTGTCTAATGTTATTTCAGGCCACTAAAGTCACCAGTTTTGTTGGCATGGAGCCAACAGGTAAGTAAAGGATCCTCATGTGATTGGGTGTTGAGCCATCACACTGATTACATGTAACAGTATTTTGGATATGTGGTCATAACAAAATATTAGCCTTGTAAAAAATATAAATTATGATCTTATCATTTATACATGTTTCAATGAATTTAGGGCTAAAAGAAAAGCTCACTGCCAAGGCTAACAAGAGGGGATGTAGCATGCTGACACTTTGGATACAATCAGTTGGCAATCACCTGTGACACTCTATAGCCAACTGTGGTGGTGACAAGCAGGTAGGTCTCTATTGCAGTGGGCTTACAGCATTGACATACCCATTACCTCACGTAATGTTGAATTCTTCTGAATGTTTTTTGAGATATGATCATGAACTACAATAAACTACACATTTTTGATTGTTTACGTTATGTGCATGTGATGGACATTTTCAAATACATTCAGTCTAGTCTAGGGACTTCAATAAACTATACCAGTGGTTCCTAAACCTCTCCTTGGGGACCCCCAGCCAGGCCATGTTTTTTGTTTTAACCCTGAAATGGCACACCTGATTCAATTAGTGAAAGGTGTAATGTGTAGTTGACTAACTGAACCAGTTGTGTTGTTTCAGGGTGAAAATAAAAACATGGCCTGTATGGGGTCCCCGAGGAGAGGTTTGGGAACCACTGAACTATACTATTTTATGAAGGATTTTAAAACCACAATATAATATTTGAATACTACAATGTTTGAATGGTTTCCCTGTAAAATTTTAATTACAGAGTTGTACTTTGGTGGGAGGGTGAAGTTCTTGCATGAGCTGTTTTAAACAACTACTTTCTGTTGGACATTAGTTTTCAGGTCTAAAGAAAAAATATAGTCTTTATTCACTGTAGTACTACATATATTTTGGGGGGTTTTTTAATCTTTTGAAAAACTACTTTTGGACCAATGATGTTATCATGCATTTACCCAGTAATTATTTTTTAAATGATTTATACGTTCGGACCCAAGCCAACAAAACAGGATGCATTAACCAAGCACACGTCAGGATGCATTAACCAAGCACACGTCAGGATGCATTAACCAAGCACACGTCAGGATGCATTAACCAAGCACACGTCATGGTTCAAGTGAAGCACATGACTGCTGTTGATTATGGACATGGTTGCATAATTGATCTTACTGTCATGTAGAGAAGTACACAACCATTGTAACATCCCTGAAAACCACATGGCCTGATGACTGCTTCCTGTCTCTGTCCTGAGTCCACCTTGCTGTGCTGGTGCCCATGTCACTGCTGTTATTTAAATGTACTTCCATGAAGCTAAGTATCTTGTAACAAACTGTTTAGTACTTTGCACATCCCATTTTGACGTTCGTCCCATCTTGATGTTATATACCTTGAGACAGGTATATAATACTTTTAAATATCAGAGTTGGACATTGAGATACTAAACTGTAAGGCATGTCCATTCTTATGATTCAGTGGTAGATCCTAGTAAGATATGGACCATGTAGCCTGATGACTGCTTCCTGTCTCTGTCCTGGTGCCCACTGCTGTCGGTGAACACGTTTTCTTCTGTTGACCTATGCTGTACCTCTCTAGACCCTCAACTTGATTCAGGGGATGACGAGAACAGATATGGAAGTCAACTGAGCTCCTCCCCTGCTGTTTCATTCACTTGCCAATGATGTCACTGGCGAGTGAACTCAAAAACTTACAGATGCCTAAGGCATTGATAGAAAGGCGATGCACAAATCCAGCTGACAGGTTGTTATATCTACAGAAATACATCAGTGGTAAGGCGCGATCTGTGTTTGGAGCGAAGCTTATACAGAAAGGATTACGAAGCCTATGATCAAGCATAGGAGGCATTGAAATATCGGAATGGACACCTCTTTGTTATTCAGTGCGCATTTAGAGAAAGGTTGAATAACTGGCCAAGGATTGACCGGAGGGAATCAGTTAAACTGAGACAATTCAGTGATTTCCTGACAGCCTGCAGCAATGCCATGCCATATGTCAAAGGGCTTCAGTTATTAAATGACTGTAAGGAGAATCAACAGATGCTCAGAAAACTCTCAGACCGCCTGATCTCTGAATGGAATCGCCATGTTACAAGGCAGTTGCGACAGAGGAATACCCTCATTTTTAGTTTATAGCACAAGACGCAGAAGTTGCATGCAATCCTTTCATGCCTTGAGGTCCAGTGAAGAATGGCCATCTAGAGATAGAACTTAAAAGCCAGTGTGTTCACAGCAGAAGTGACAGAGTCAGAAAAATCAAGTAAAGTGATTAAAACATACATTGCTGTGGAGAACAGCTCAGAGGATTCAGATGGATTGAAAAGAGTTAACACTTCACTATCAAATGCATTGACTTTGGAGAAGATCACTCCATTCACAATTGCCAGATGTTCACCAACAAACCTGTAGTGGAAGAGAAAAGGGCTGCATCTCAATATGCATACTACTTACTACATACTAAAAGTACGTAGTGTGCAGGTGGTGGTAAATATGTACTATTAAGTATATAGTAAGTTAGTATGCTAGCATTGGACATACTAACACACCATAATGTTGCATCTAAAATTAGACCACCTCCACGAGCGATGAAGCCCACGACGTTTGAACATTAATCATTTGGCACATCCTGTTCATATTTCATTTAAAGTTTAATAATATTGGTACAATAACAAAAAAAACTCATGTAATGACACGTTTATTATTACCTAACATTTGGTTTGGATGCGTACATTTAAACACTGCCAAAAAAGGACCGGCTTCATCCTTAGGATGGAAAACCCCTCCAATTCTGTGTCGCAAAGGATTGTGGGCTAAATCTGCTAAAAAAGCATGCAGGGTTGCATACTTTGAAAATCCCTCGGACGTAGTAGACCATCTGGGGACTTCTGACATACTATATTTGCATACTATGGTTTCAGACATACTAATCGTAGTCTGGCATACTATATTGTATGTATCCTATGCACATTGAGATGCAGCCAAGGTTTGTATTTGACAAAAACCTGTGCTTTGCCTGTCTTAGGAGAGGACATAATTGAAAGGACTGCAAGAATAGAGCTCCTTGTGGCATATACACTCAACTGAAGGATTATTTGGAACACCCGTTCAATTTCTTATTAATGCAATTATCTACTCGACCAATCACATGGCAGTTGCTTCAATGTATCATTGAATATAAACCCAACAGACCACTCAGATCATCAGGATTACATCAGCTAGAGATACCAAGGATTCAGACAAAACGTGGAGAATCTGCTTTTAGCTACTATGCCAGCCGCAGCTGGAACCAGCTCCCAGAGGAAATCAGATGTGCTCCAACAGTAGTCACCTTTAAATCTAGACTCAAAACACATCTGTTTAGCTACGCTTTTACTGAATGAACTCTGTGCTAAGTCCGAACTGATTGCACTATATTTTATATGTTCGTTCAATCTCTTTTGTTTCTTAAACTGTACTATTTTTCTAACTGTTTTTCACTTTTATTTTAAATGCTTTAATTTTATCTGTTTTTAATTTTTGTGTTTTCCTGTTTATGTAAAGCACATTGAATTGCCATTGTGTATGAAATGTGCTATATAAATAAACTTGCCTTGCCTTGCCTTGCCTATTTAGGGGTGTGGTCCTGGTCAAGACAATCTCCTGAACTCCAAACTGAATGTCAGAATGGGAAAGAAAGGTGATTTAAGCAATTTTGAGCGTGGCATGGTTGTTGGTGCTAGACGGGCCGGTCTGAGTATTTTACAATCTGCTCAGTTACTGGGATATTCACGCACAACCATTTCTAGGGTTTACAAAGAATGATGTGAAAAGGGAAAAACATCCAGTATGCGGCAGTCCTGTGGGCGAAAATGCCTTGTTGATGCTAGAGGTCAGAGGAGAATGGGCTGACTGCTTCAAGCTGATAGAAGAGCCACTTTGACTGAAATAACC
This sequence comes from Umbra pygmaea, assembly GCA_016801145.1. Classification (NCBI taxonomy): domain Eukaryota; kingdom Metazoa; phylum Chordata; class Actinopteri; order Esociformes; family Umbridae; genus Umbra; species Umbra pygmaea. Next base: position 14,805 of record JACXGM010017378.1, on the reverse strand, counting down.
ACTTGTTACAACCGAGGTATGCAGCAAAGCATTTGTGAAGCCACAACATGCACAACCTTGAGGCGGATGGGCTACAACAGCGGAAGACCACACCGGGTACTACTAACTCCACTACAATTAGGAAAAAGAGGCTACAATTTGCAAGAGCACACCAAAATTGGACAGTTGAAGACTGGAAAAATGTTGCCTGGTCTGATGAATCTCGATTTCTGTTGGGACATTCAGATGGTAGAGTCAGAATGTGGCGTAAACAGAAGGAGAACATGGATCCATCATGCCTTGTTACCACTGTGCAGGCTGGTGGTGGTGGTGTTATGGTGTGGGGGGTGTTTTCTTGGCACACTTTAGGCCCCTTAGTGCCATTTGTGCATCGTTTAAATGCCACGGTCTACCTGAGCATTGTTTCTGACCATGTCCATCCGTTTATGGCCACCATGTACCCATCCTCTGATGGCTACTTTCAGCAGGATCATGCACCATGTCACAAAACTCGAATCATTTCAAATTGGTTTCTTGAACATGACAGTGAGTTCACTGTACTAAAATGGCCCCTACAGTCACCAGATCTCAACCCAATAGAGCATCTTTGGGATGTGGTGGAACGGGAGCTTCGTGCCCTGGATGTGCATCCCACAAATCTCCATCAACTGCAAGATGCTATCCTATCAATTTGGGCCAACATTTCTAAAGAATGCTTTCAGCACCTTGTTGAATAAATGCCATGTAGAATTAAGGCAGTTCTGAAGCCGAAAGGGGGTCAAACACAGTATTCCTAATAATCCTTTAGGTGAATGTATAAGAAATGTCATCCAACACCCCTTCTTGTGCTAGGCAAGCGGAAGAAAACTTATCCTCATTTTCTTGCTGTGTAGGCAAAGACAATGGTGGGAGCACGTCTATGATATTGCCAATATGGATTTCTTCAACCCACACACCTGAAAGAGACACTAGTAAAGGCTCTATGGGACACAGAGCTGCAACACCTGTGTGGATCAAGTGATATTTGAGAAGATGGGAGCAGGTTTAGAACCAGTTAAGTTAAAGCTTACAACCATGATGGGAAGGGATTCTGTTGTTCAGAGTGAAAGAGTTGCTGGGCTTAGAGTCAAAGGGTTTTCTTCACAAAGCTCTTTCAAACTGCCACCTGCATCTACCGGAAATTTCATCCCAATTGAACATTCTTACATTCCCACCCCAGAAACCGCCAAAATGTGGAAGCATCTATTAAAAATAGCACAGAAAATACCAGAAAAGATTAATTGTGATGTAGGAATCCTGACAGGCTACGACTGCTCCAGAACATTAGCACCGCGACAAGTCATCACAGGGGGTGACGATGAGCTGTATGCCATCAAGACTGACCTGGGTTGGAGTATTGTAGGCAGCTCGCCAATGGCTGAAACATTATCAGAAGGGACAAGTTTATGCCATTGTGTATCTGTCAAGGAACTTCCACCATTGACACATGTCACCATTATTGGAGCCCTTGAAGCAGATTTCAAGAATACAAACCCAGGGGAGGAGTGCATATCACAGGAGTACATAAAGTTTATGTAACTACTGACTGAAGGAATATACCAGAATACCGATTACAGGTGAGACTTATTAACTTTACGCCCAAAGTAGCGTATAATTTAATAAATTAAACTGCAAACATAAAAATATGATAAAAGCAATACTAGAGATACAACTTACAACTTTAACTACCTCTGGCATAGCCAATTTGTTTGCTTCCCTGTTATCTACTGTATCTGCCTCAGCAGCCTGTCTACTGTCTGTCTGAGTATCATTCTTTTTGCTTTCTGCCAGTCTGTCTCTCTTTGTTAGTCTGTCTGTCTGCATGTCTGCCTGCCTGTCTTACACCTCGTAATAACAATGCTGACTACAGTACCGTCTGCAGTACACTATTTTGCAAATAAGTGCCTGGCTTATGTGTTCCCCTGATTCAACACCTACCGTTAGTGTTAATTACCAAAATAGAGCCTAGACTAAAAGATTTCCCTGGTGCTATTGGTGTCACTTTTACAAAGGGTGGAAACAGACCATAATTTGGTCAGACCATGAATTATCACCTTATAAATAAACTATTAGTGATTTATTAACTGACAAACTATCGACTTGGATATTTTTGTCCCCACTTGCAATATTCTAATGAATTTGTATTTTTTACATGTTTTTCCCTTTCTCTGTCCAATTTGTCGTGCATAAATCCCCAAAGGTCTTAACATGTTGACAAACTCTCAGCAGGTGCCGGATTGTCAAAGATTGATCACATGCTTTCTCCAAGCACGTGTCACCAATCTGTCCGATTGTTATCCAACACTGTAATTGTTATAAATACGGAGACTAATGTGGATAAATCCGAGGGAGTCTACACATTTGTTCAATAAACCACCATGAGTGAATTCACATTAGCCCAACACACTGTACACACAAAGAACATATCATATTACTGTCTACAAAACCAAAATGACCTTATTTTTGTTTATATACTTCATTGAACTACGTGCCAGAGTTGAATTAGTGGTATAGGCTCCAAGCTCTGGACCACATGTGACCTGCCGATGGCAATTCAAGTTCCAGCTTGGCCTATTTCTCTGATTTTCCTCTTTGTTTTCTTTTATTAAAACAATGATAAAATAAAAAATACCCTCGAAAAAGTATTGATATTTAAGAACTGCAATAAAGAACTCAAATGATTCTGGATCTACACAGAGAGATTAGTTGATGTTTACTCTATGTAATGTACAGTAGGGCGAATGTATATAAAAAAATATTTATTTGAATCCAGATATCTTGAGACACAAAATATGACATTAAAGATTTCTGTAAGTTGGAGTAATCTTGATCTGATAGAAAGATCACCTGCACAGTTGGAACACGTTGTGTACCTCCTTGTGTCATAACTACATTTGACTGTGTAATAAAACCCTAAATGACTTAGAAATATGCTTAGTAGTGAACACAACTCATGGTAAAAATACAGAAAGCACTAACAGCGATGCATTGTTATTCTCAGACATTTTAATATTCTATGAAAATTATTATATACTGTTTATTATATATATATTATATATATCGGTCAACAAAATCCCTTATGCTGCAAGTTGTACAACAGGGACAGGGAATGATCCACACAGGTATTCTACTAACAAGCCAAGCAGCGAAGTTAACTTCAGCCAAAACCACATAACCATCAACTGGACATTTATATTAATGCTATTTGGTATGATGATGCATTGTAAATTGAATGTTATAGATTTGTGTTACTGCTTAATTATGAAGAAGTATGATGAAAGATGCCCCTCATCAACTTACTGTATTTAGGTAAATTGGGAATATTAAGATTTCAGATAGGCTAATGTACTATGATATAGTTATTGTATTGCTTCCAGTAAATTTCAATTGCTCATTGCTGGGTTAATTTTGGGATAGTTAGTAGCACAGTGAGTGAGCAACGTTCAAGTGACTATCACCCACCTTCCTGTCACGAATCCGCCCCCCTGAGCTGTCTTCCCCTTTTCTTTTGTGTGCCTTCCCTCTATTCTGGTATCCCTTGTTTGTGTGTCTGGTTTGTTTTGTGTTTATATTTCTGTTCTAGACACCAGATTCCTACACACAACGAAGGCCCCCGCTCCTGAGCACCAGTCCCCAGCCCTAATCATCACCTGCACCTGTTGATCTGCCACACCTGGGCTGATTGCTGCTCTCCCTTCATAAGGGACAGCGATCAGTCCTTGCCGGATTATTGTACTTCCCAGTGCGTAAAGTCTTGAGCCAGATACTTGGTGACAATTTGAGAATTGTGCTTTTTGTTATTTTTAACATTTTGCTATGCCCTTATGGTTACAACATATTATTTTGTTCTAACTCCAGATCTCTGTGTCTCTTTCTCCAGTTCATTCCTGTGACAATAATCCGTAACCCTTGTTCTCCTGGATACCTGCCTTTACACCTGAACGTGCTCTCCTGGATACCGGCCTGTACACCTGACCGTGCTCTCCTGGATACCTGCCTATACACCTGACCGTGATCTCCTTGATACCTGCCTGTATACCTGGCCGTGCTCTCCTGGATACCTGCCTGTAACACCTGGTATCCTGACTGGCCCCATAACTCTTCCTGGCAGTCATCTGCTATTAGTTCTCCCAAGCTCCATAGTATATCTACTCATCAATAAATCACATTATTATTGTACTCACCATTCTATTGTCTGCAGTTGGATTCTCTCTCTTTAATCTGAGCCTGATCCTGACACTTCCTTGATCCTCCACTGGAGCTGCAGCCAGGTAGGCTATAGTAATTATATGCTACAGTTTCTTAAAATCTCTGATTTTGACAGGATTTGTGTTATACTCAATAAATGCTACTGTATAAGTTATAAAATGGTTCACACACAAAATCACTTTTTGTTGGAGGTGCTGATTAACAGATAATTAGATATTGGATACACTTAGAAAGTCACACACTCCAGGGGGGTATTGCACAAAAGTAGAATAAAGAAATCCAGGATAACTGAAAAAGCGCAGCTTGACTTAGTGTGATCTACTCATCACGGCTTAATCGGTTGCACGTTTGCCGAGGCAGGATGAAAAGGTAAAGCTATGTCAAGCCAGATGTAGATATTCGGGATAAGTGCACGTTCGCGGCTTTCTTAAAATGACCACTGTATCGATCACAGATTTACTGATGAAGAGATGGAGAACACGTGTGCAGCATATTTTTCACCCGCTGAGCAGCAATTTCTTATGGAAAGTTACGAGGAGGTGAAGTATAGAATCTGCAAAAAAGAAAATACGGCTGCGTTTAGGATTTAAAAATATCTACCTATACTGAAAAAAGTATGACAAGTGGTTGTTCATCCAATGCAATTATTCTCATTCCATTCAGTGAAAATAATATGAGTTTATTGTACAACCTATTATTTTTAATTAAGACAAAATTAAATTTCCCTGGGAAGTGCAAACCTAAAGATTTCATCTTGACTCATAGCATATTTTGTAGGTTACCACATATTTGCTCTTAAGTTTTGACACTTCCCAGCATGCTTTTCTGCACCTTTACTTTTTAAGAATTGTTTGTTTTAATGTATGTTCTGCTTCATCCATTAATGTATTGATTACTTTGTTTGATTATTAAATTATAATATTAATGTTTACTTTTCAAACCTAATATAAACTGTAAATGGTGTAATTTATTGCAACCATTACTGAGAAGAGTGTTCCATTCTATGTAGTTTAGCTAATTTGGTAAAATGTGTTGATATTTCACCAATGCAGTTTCCACTGGAAGTTATGGGTGATAAAATATTTAATCTGCTGGATGTTCTATCAGTTTGATATTCTAATTTGTAAAAATACCATCTTGAAGTAACTGTCAGTGTGTTACAAAAGCTGTAAACACTCAGAAGTTGGTATTTGCCACACTTCCTTAGAAACGCATGCTGGGAGATATGCAAATGTGAATTTGATCATTCAGATTGACTCAATTTACAGTAAATGTGACAATTGGCTGTGATGATCAACTTCAAAAAATACATGTTAAACCAAATTTAATTACATTTATTGGGACAACCTAAAAAATCACGCGCTGATCAAACTTATTTATTTTACATTGGGTAAGCATAAGAAATATAGGTGTGATTCATTACTCTACATTTTTTAAGTTGGATCCATTATATATGTTTTTCAGTGTGAGCAGAGGGAATTAATGCTCCTCTGGAAATTTACGCTAAAGACTAGGCCTAAATACATATCCTTTTCCACAATGCGATAATATGTTTTACAACCATATGCACAAAACTCTATTAACTATGTCTAATCCTAAATTTATTTCTACAATTAATGTTCATATAGAACAAACATGACTGGGCAAAATAACCTGGCAGCAAGTCAAGATCAAATATAAAAACATTTTGTAGGCTGGTAAGTGCCTTAATTCTTAACAGTGTGCAAATGGTATATAGAAATTACTTACAGGGGAAGGTGATAAAGATGTGTAATAAGGACTTCAGTGCCATACACACACTTCTGACAGTACGGCAAATAGTGCCTTTATTTAGAAATAAAAAATAAAGAACATTTGCCCTCATCACTGACTTCTTTGAAATCACTGTTGCAACTTCATGAACCATTTCAAACCATCTAAACGACTGCAATGAATGTATGAATGTTTAACACGTTTATTTTGGATCAGAGCGACCACTGATTTAACACATGAGACTCCAGGATTAATCTTAGCCTGGCTGTTAGCCTGCTCTGGAGCAGGCTAGCTGCAAAGAATAAATCTCCATGGTTACTTGGCTGGGTTAACTTCTAGCAGCTTTTGTGCAACCAAGTCAAGGCTAAATTCATACAGGATAGCTTGAATATCCCGACTTAATCCCTTATCTTGGTTTTGTGCAATACCCCCTAGGCTACAAGTGATTGATAAATTAAAACACAAAGGTTTTGGAATCAACAGTCAGTTTTAAAATAGTTTTTGTAACACTCAGACTGTGCCAACTTCCCCTCTACTTAATGACACACACAACATGTTATCAAACCCTTGAAACACAATAATACTCTATACAGCATATCAGAATGATATTGGAGTAGATCATATTTTAACTGAAGTAATCTTTAAAAGCCATTCATGTTCATACAATAATGTGGTCATATTGTAGGATAATTGTCAAAGAAATAACATTGCTCATAGTGTCTGTGGCATGGATCAATATAGTCAAAGATAATGATAGGTATGACTTATGATTTTCTGAAGGTTAAATAATTTGTTAATTGTTGAAAAAAAAATTTTGTTTACATGATAATTTTCATGTTATATTCTGAAAACATTAAATGGATGGTTATTACTGTAAACAAAATGGTCCAATCATTAAATTAATTAAATGATTTAGTTTTTTAAAAGATCAGAATCTTTTAAAATAACTGAACTGAGTGATTCAGTTCACTGTAGTGATTTGTAATGCCCATAACTAGTTAGAATTGTCACACCCACTAATATGATGTAGCCTCAGATTTTTTGCTTACTTCAATGGAATCTACATGACAGCAGAATAGCAGGCCAAAATTATTTTTATTTCAGTACATTATTCACCAAAAACAAATGCTTAACTAAGTAGTAGAAATATGTATTAGTTTACATTGTTAATTTCAGTGGTTTGCCAATCCACTCACAGTCAATAATGATTCTAATATAAATTTATTTATAATTAATTACTCTCTAAACAATCATTCAAATGAAGTGGCAGTTGATCAAAGGATCAATTAGGAGAGAGTAGGAGATGGACCAACATGGTCTCAGGTGAGGTCTTAAAATGGTTTAGGGGTTATGACAGTTAAAGTGTTAGAAAAGGCTGGTGGTCCTCCAGGAGAGGATTGGGAACCACTGAGCTAGTCTATTAAGCACAAAAACTTGCATCAGGTCATACTTTTAGCAACAGGCAGGAGCATCGATAGGATGGTAAAAGAGTGTCCCCACCAATGTTGAAACCAAACCTATGCTCTTGAACCATGTTGACCTATCTGCTACCTCTATTGGACTATTAAACAGTGTTGACCTATCTGCTGCTTCTATTGGACTAATAAACAGTGTTGACCTATCTGCTGCTTCTATTGGACAAATAAACAGTGTTGACTTAGCTGCTGTTTCTATTGGACTAATAAACAGTGTTGACCTATCTGCTGCTTCTATTGGACTAATAAACAGTGTTGACCTATCTGCTGCTTCTTATGGACAAATAAACAGTGTTGACCTATCTGCTGCTTCTATTGGACTATTAAACAGTGTTGACTTAGCTCCTGCTTCTATTGGACAAATAAACAGTGTTGACCTATATGCTGCTTCTATTGGATGACTAAACAGTGTTAAAGGACAATTCCGGTTCAAAATGTACCTAGGGGTTATTAACCCATGGTTACAGAGTCGACCGTTCTCTGGGATATGTTTTCATGCTAATTGAATGTGCCCAGTTATATTGTGAACGGATAATTACCATATAACGCTAGTTGTGAGGGCATGGATGAAGTAAAAAGAAATCACTATTTTATACCACTAACAAAACTGAAAATAGCACCACACTTCCACGGTAGCATAATGAGGGTCCCTACATGCAGACCGACGCATTGAGAACTTTCTAAGTGTACAGACAGTTTATTAAAAAGATTGTTTAAAAGACAGTACTATTCACGCATACAGGCAGGTGCCATCTTGGGAAAACAGACTCGACCAGTCAAACCACGAATGCCATGCTACGTGAGCTGAACTGTGAGCAAATTGTGTTTTTTTTGTTTGCATTGCCACCTGTAAGTCTTGCTCATTGATCTGCATGAATGACCGAATAACCTCTTGCCATGGGAGATTCCAAGTCACAGTTCAGCTCACGTAGCACAGCGTTCGTTGTTCGACTGGTTGAGTCTGTTTTCCCAAAATGGCGGTCTATTGAACAGTGCTGACCTATCTGCTGCTGACCTATTACTAAACAGTGTCCATTGTTTATTGGTTCAGATATAGTGGATTTTCCTGTCTTTTACAACATTATATCCCGTATATAAGAAATGGATGTCCATATGGATATAGAGTATTTTACATTACAGATATCAGAAATCATTATCCATTATGGAACTCATTTTAGCTTCCTGTTCAATAAGAAGAATGAACAAATTGCTATTTTACTGCATGCAACATTATTATTGGGACGAATCAATAATGATTTTTAGAAACCAAATTTAACTCAACACAGGAGTGCCTGTGTCACAGTATGTGTAGTTAAGTTGAAGGAGGGAGACCGAACAGGAATGACAGGTTTGCAGATTTAATGATAACACAGGGTTTTCAGACAGAGACACTGGTTGTTGAAGGATTAAATCATTACATTCATGAGTTCCCTAAGAAACTATACATATAGTATGCTCTGACGCGGCATACAACGTGCTTACTAGTATAGAACATGGGTCTTACTTAAATGTACAGAATATCACTACTTACGACACTTATGTGGTGAAGACACGAATACCAGCATATAATGTAATGTCCATCTATAACATCAACCAGGAATTCAATGTGTGACAAGGTAACACACGCAAAAAAGATCAATGCCCGACACCTCTCTCTAGTTTAGCGTTATATATAGAATGCTAACAAAAATAACTGATCACGGCTGACCAAAATCATCAATCAGATCGCCAAAAGACACTAGCTTAACCTAGCAATAGCCAAACTAGAGAGAGGTGTCACACAAAGAAAAAGGGACATACACCTATAACATAAAAATACATGTAATGCACTGATATATTGAACACCAACTAAAAAAAATACATAGACAACTAAATACATGTCCGTTCTAACCCACTGGGCTGGGTGTGACAGCCTGTTGAGAGTCATTGAAGGGCTGCACAATTGATACACAGCACATACAGGAGTCATGATTCACAAAGCACTTGTTGGCTCACCTTGCAAATGTTTATTCCATTGCTGTGGTTATGTCATGGTTTATGTCAGCTCGCAGATCACTTGGGCTGACCAACAACCATCCGGGGCTAGAGACCCAAAACCAATGTCTGGTGACACCCCTGACATGTACCTTTTAGAGCTAGGAAGGTTGTTTAACTCTCGGTTCACTTGGTGAGAATTATTGAAGATTTTACCGAAAGTGTAATCAGTAAAATCTGTAGGCTTTTTTTTCATGTAGGCTGCTCCACGTTTGCTCTGAAATCTGGACCTTGTCTTATTTCAAGGTCCATTGTCAGAAGCATTCTATATGACATACAAATCTTGAATTGTCAATAACATTATTACATAATAGGCATATTAAATGGTGCCTGTGTGGTTGGCTTGCAGTCTGTTGCTCTCGTTGTTTCTTCTCTGTTTGCTGTGTCTGTCTCCTGTGTCTGTCTCGTGCCTAGTTTACACCCGACAAGCTCTCCTAGACGTTCGCTTCTCTGCTCACTGACAAAAAGCGTCTCATCTCATGTTACTATTCCTTCTCCGAAGCTGCCGTTAATAAATGCCCACTTTGTGGTAAATGACCTTTTAATTACACGACTTCTACACTTCACTCAACTTGGATCTTATGTTCATCGCAGAATCCTGGATAAAGGTTGGTGAAGTAACTCCCTTCTCAGAAATGATTCCAGCAAACTCTAAAAAATTTTACTCTCCTCATATGAGTGGACATGGGGGTGGGATTATAACCATTCTAAGTAACTCTATCTCCTCACACTGCCGGCTTGTCCATATAACGGCCTGTACCAGCTTTGAAGCTCAACTTCTCCTCCTAGACTGGAATGGTCCTGTATTTTTAGGGTTGATCTATCACTCTCCACATTCTAATAAAGATTTTATTCAGCAATTTACTGAGTTTATCAGCAACATTGCCACAAACTATGATCGCTTCCTATTGGTGGGCGAATTTTAATATTCACGTTTGTTGTCTCTAAAATTCCTTGTCGCATTAGTTTGTTAATTTAATAATTGCTTTTTATCTATCACAGTGGATTAAAAACTCTACTCATACTCAGGGCCACATGCTGGATCTTGTACTATCCTATCCAATGTCACTGACATTGTTTTCTCAGATTTTGCCGATTCTATTCTCTCTGTCTCTTCCGGAGCTCTCTCAACTCACTATTGCACCTGTTACACTGTTGCGGTTCTACTCTCCACAGTTTAGCACAAATTTTGATCTGTGCTTTGTTGAACTATGCTCACATTTGCACTTGGATCAACCATTATCTGATCTGGATGTGGATCAACTTTTAAGCCTTTTAATTTATGCCTGGCTTAAGGTAGCAAATGGGACTGCTCCCCTCAAACCTCACAAGTGCAAACCAGAATCTGAACTGTTGCAGAACTTTGACAGTCTTCACCAAAGACAAATCTTTAGAAAGGCTGAATGTAAATGGAAACGGGACAGGCTACAGGTCTCATTCCACATGTTTAAAGACTGTCTTACTGCATATCAGAAGTCTGCGAAAGCATCTTATTTCTCTAATTTATTTTAATCTAACCACTCCAACCCAAAGGTTCTGTTTTCAGTCATCCAGTCTGTTAAAATCCCTTCTGTTAATACACTGTATTTTGCCTCAGATGATCTATGTAAAGACTTCCAAAGATTTTTTAATAACAAAATCACTACATTAAGACATGTGGCGCCATCTTGCACCCGGCGCAACACAGCGCAAAGCCCAAACGCAAGTGTTAATATTCAGTCCAGCGCCTGCGTTGTTTAAATAGTAAATGCACCTGCGCCCATCTTTGCGACCATGGGCGTGCTGGTCTTACAGGGAGGTGTGTTCAAGATGATTCTAGGTGTATTGCTATCTTAAGACATCGGAAAGTGATCGCACCATTGACCTACAAAAACGTGGTCTAAAGTCAATAGCATAGCATGTCATTGTTATTTTAACACTAAATTAGTCAAATGCACCTACACAGTAAAAACGGCTGTGTTAAATCAACACCCTAAGTGTTAAATTAACACTCTTCAGTGTCAATTTGGACCTATATAAACACTGAGAGTGTTAATTGAACACTTAGGGTGTTGATTTAACAAAGCCGTTTTTACTGTGTAGGCTTATGCACAGCGCGTGCACAATATGCTTGTTATATACATAGGGAAGCGCAGCAGCACACAAACATGCAAAATATTAAAAATAAAAAGATGACGGTGCAAATCCATCATCATAATAGCAATGTGCCAAGGTACAAACGTGCCTGGCTCTTAAAGGGAATGGGAGATGACACTCTGATTGGTTCATTGCATGTTACGCCCAAAACACACCCATTAATTAATGAAAACACTTAGTACAACCCTTTTAGACCATGCACCCTGGCATGGACCCTTTTTTCCACCGTCAAACTAGCAATAGTGGATTTGGACATGCCCAAAGTGCATTTGCACCATGCACATCATGCCGTGCGCTTAGATCATTAAAATAGAGCCCTTAGTGTCTGTCCTAATTTAACTAACCCTCCAATATCAACACCTGCTTCTGGTGTTTGGGAGGTATTTGACTCTATCAACAGTGAGAGTTCATGATTCACTGAAGGACATGATTGTCAAGCTCAAACCGTCATTCTGTCCTATAGATATTATCCACATGAGATTTTTTAAACTTATCATTGAGTCAGTTGGAGCAGGTATGGTATCACTTATCAACAAGTGTCTTAAAACAGGCTCTGTTCCCAGGCCCGGATTAAGAATTCAGAGGCCTCTGGGCACAATGTCTTTTAGGGCCCCCCACCCCACCCACACAATCAAGTTTTTGAATTTTTTGTTACGATTTGCTGGTAACACCCATAGATTGTATAATTTGTGGATGGAGCCATGTGTGACGTGACCAATTGGTTTGTTAAAATCTGATTTGGGTCATCGAAATTGCCGTTATGGGCGTAGACATCTTTGTGACGATTTTAGACTAGAGGGAGGAGTAGACTAGCTACCTAACAGATATATTTTTAGGATGCTAACAAAAAACAGTACTAAAACATAATGGGAAAAAAATGTAACCTTACTCACTGGAAAAAAGTGAAATGCCAACTGCTTTGAGTGTCTTGTCGTACAACCGAACGCCATAACCACGCCCCCAAATGCCCCTTTGCTTTATCGCCGATTTTAAAATCTATGAGACCATAATTCAAAAAAGGAACATCATGATAAACTGTAGAAGGCTTAAATCTAGCGATTGAGACTATATACTCATTATGAAAATGTTTACTGAGGTAATAAATCAAGTATATTTCAGTCTCTCATAGACTATTACAGAAACTGAGCTCTTTTGCAACCAGACGTATCACCCCCAGCTGGATTTTCGATAGAATGCAGGTTTAAGGCACTTTCTCATTTGCGTCAATTTGCCAAACCGGATGCTCACCCTGTGGTAACACCTCTAGTGAGCATCTAGCTGGCGTATGCAAGCACATAGTGCCTCACCTTTACCAATCCAGTTCTATGAATCAAATTCTTCCATAATTCACACACAAACACATACACACACCCATTAATGTTTCCTTCCTGTCTGTCCGTCTCTTTCCTCTCCTGTCCTGTCCTGTCCTCCTCGGCTCTCCAGGGGTTTCCGCTCTCTGTAAGGGCAACTCAGGAGCCCCGTCGTTCAGGATCGCCGGAATATACCCTGTAGCATTAAACTCTCTCCTGCTATGCTTAGAGGAGGTGAAAGCATGGTTTGACCAAAATTTCCTCTTTTCAAATGAAGACAAGACTGAGGTAATTATTTTTGACCCAAATGAAAATTCTCTGTACATAAGCCCTGAGTTAGAGAGTCTATCGGCTATTAAATCCACAGGAGTGCAGAACTTGGGTGTTCTTGTCGATCAGCCTCTAACATTTGACAAACACATTTCATTCGTAATCAGTTCTAGTTTCTACCAACTTCGTCTACTGTCTAAAATCAAAGGCTTTCTCACTGCAAAAACTCTGAAAATGGCTGTTCATGCATTTATTACATATTGGCTATATTACTCCAATTCTTTATATTCGATATATAAAGTCTTCAACAACGACCAAAAAAACTGCTCAGAATCTACTCTGGCATTTATGCAGAGGAACAAGTACAATTTTCTGGAATGGCCATCCCAGTCCCCAGACCTGAATATAATTAAAATTCTGTGGGGTGATTTGAAGCAGGCTGTCCATGCTCGGCAACCATCAACCCTAACTGAACTGGAAATATTTTACAAGGAGGAATGTTCCAAAATTCCGTCATCCAGAATCCAGACACTCATTACAGGCTATAGGAAGCGTCTAGAGGCTGTTTTTTCTGCTAAAGGAGGCTCAACTTAATATTGATGTGATATTTTTGTTGGGGTGCCCCAAATTATGCACCTGTCTAATTTTGTTTTGATGCATATTGAACATTTTCTCTTCATCCAATAAACCTAATTTCACCACTGAAATATTACAGTTTCCTTCAGTTATTTGATAGATCAAAATAAAATTGCTGATCCAAACACCCAATTATTTATAAGTGAAAATCAGGGAAATTGTCAGGGGTGCCTAAACATTTACATACGACTGTATGTAGACTTCTACAATAAGTCCCAAAACAGAACCTTGTGGAACACCAAAGCATACCTTAGATTTTTTGGAGGACAGACCATCCACAGACACAAACTAATATCTTTCCGATAGATAGGATCGGAACCATGCTAGAGCATGTCCACGTAGCCCGATATAGTTTTCCAATCTGTCTAGAAGAATGTTTTGGTCAATGGTATCGAAGGCAGCTCTCAGGTCCAGAAGCACAAGAATAGAGGCACAGATCTGGTCGGATGAAACTTGGAGGTTGTGTATCTTTACAAGTGCAGTCTCAGTATATGATGGGGTCTAAACCCAGACTGGGGCTTGTCGTAAGTATTATTAGTCTTTAGGAATGCACTGTGTTGCTGGACAACCACTTTTTCTAATATTTGTGGCTGGTAGTTGTAAAAAAGTGGCTTCAATACAGCCAATTTTAGGGAGTTTGGTACACACCCAGATACTAGAGAGCAATTTATTATTTCTATCATATGCGAGCCAAGCACAGTGAGTAACTCTTTTAGAAATTGGAAGTTGGAATAGGGTCAAGTTGACAGCTCGAAGGCTTTACTTTTACACTGGCTGCCCATTAAAGCTAGGGCTGATTTTAAAGTTTTACTATTAACATACAAAGCACTACATGGACTTTCCCCTACTTATTTGTCTGATTTGGTGCAACCATACATACCCACACGTACATTACGTTCACAAGATGCCGGCCTCCTTACTGTTCCTAGAATTTGTAAACAAACAGCTGGTGGAAGGGCTTTCTC
>JACXGM010017377.1:0-20010 GCA_016801145.1 Umbra pygmaea | reverse complement strand
GGGGGCGGTATTACACTCGTTGTATCGCACCGTTGTGACGAAAAGAGAGCTGAGCCAGAAGGCAAAGCTCTCAATCTACCGGGCAGTTTTTGTTCCTACCCTCACCTATGGTCATGAAGGCTGGGTCATGACCGAAAGAACGAGATCCAGGGTACAAGCGGCCGAAATGGGTTTCCTCAGGAGGGTGGCGGGCATCTCCTTTAGAGATAGGGTGAGAAGCTCAGTCATCCGTGAGGATCTCAAAGTAGAGCCCTGCTCCTTTGCGTCGAAAGGAGCCAGTTGAGGTGGTTTGGGCATCTGGTAAGGATGCCCCCTGGGCGCCTCCCTAGGGAGGTGTTTCAGGCACGTCCAGCTGGGAGGAGGCCTCGGGGAAGAACCAGGACTAGGTGGTGAGATTATATCTCCAACCTGGCCTGGGAACGCCTCGGGATCCCCCAGTCGGAGCTGGTTAATGTTGCTCGGGAAAAGGACGTTTGGGGTCCCCTGCTGGAGCTGCTGCCCCCGCGACCCGATCTCGGATAAGCGGATGAAGATGGATGGATGGATGGATTTTAGTGCCAACATTGAATGTCATGAGAACCTGGATTAATGGACCAACTTAGAAAAATTAATTCCTAGTTAAACACTGCCTATATTTAGTTATTTATTTATTTATTTATATACAATATACTTGTATCATAATATACTGCTTTTAAAACTGATTTTTTATTTAGGACCAAATTTGAACATATCTTAAAATTGTGATTAATTGTGAGTAAATATTATATCTATATAATGTATCGTGTTTTGACATTATTAGATTACCTCAAAATTAGATGAGACATCTGTACACTTGCATCAACACCTTAAAAAAGGTGTAACTTCATTACCATGGTTAGGGGTACATTTTAGTTTGTTGATGTAATTGTCTATCTGATGCTTTACAGGGAGGTGGTTGACTCCATGGTGAAGCACTTCAAAGTAACCATATTTGGGGACCGAAGGCCAGTCTATGATGGGAAGAGAAGCCTCTACACAGCCAACCCACTACCAGTCGCCACAGCAGGGGTGAGATACATACACACAGAATGCACAAAACATGCATACTGTAACAATATTATTGTAATTTGCTATAATTAATGTCAGATGGCTGTGCTGTTTATACATTAAGATGCCACAGTCTGAGCTCCTATCTGTATTCCCTGTCAGGTTGATTTGGATGTCACCCTGCCAGGGGAGGGGGGTAAGGATCGCCCCTTCAAAGTGTCCATGAAGTTTGTGTCGCTAGTCAGCTGGCACATGCTGCACGAGGTCCTGACTGGTCGTGCCATTCCTGAGCCGTTAGAGCTGGACAAGCCAATCAGCACCAACCCTGTGCATGCTGTGGACGTGGTGCTGCGACACCTGCCCTCCATGAAGTGAGTCACTACCGCCGCCATACTGGACAGCACTGGTATCATAGACTTATTTTGTCTACAAACAAACAAGTAGATCTATTGGTAATTTTTCACGTGTTACAGACCACAGCAATATAAAGTGTCACTTTTTTCATCCATTTTCATAAATGTGCTTAAATGGCCCATACTACTGCCTATACCATTTCCATATGAAAATTAAAATCCTAATAAACACACTGGCATTTAAACATTTTGTGACTCTTTTCAGAATATTAGACAAAATCCGATCCATCCAGTCACCATGTGGTCGGGAAACCCTGGTCTATTTTACATATTCTGGATAGGGATGTTCGATCTTTGCTGTCTACCAACGTACAACTCCAATTGATATAGCTTTGGTAATAGCAGATCCAGACAACATGTCGATGTGGCAGTGCAACAGTTACATTACATTTCTCTTTCTGAGAAATGTGAGTCTTGTTTTTTTTCTCCCCAGGTATACTCCAGTGGGGCGATCTTTCTTCTCCTCCCCAGAGGGTTATGACCACCCTCTGGGCGGGGGCAGAGAGGTGTGGTTCGGCTTCCACCAGTCTGTACGGCCAGCCATGTGGAAGATGATGCTCAACATTGATGGTACGGACCAGTTTGCCTGGTCTATAAGGAATGTGCAGAAAAATAAAATGTAGTATTCACTGGACTTCCATGTGTTCCGGTGATGATGTGGCAGACGTGTCATCTAAGTCTGTTTACTTGCATTTTCTTTGATCCATTTGATAGTATTTGTACTTTGAAGTATTTGTACTTTGAACTTACGCGGAAGGACCTTATTTAAACAGTTCTATTCCATGTGTTTTTTGTCAATCTCTTCACTTTCCTACCCTGATGTTTTAGATTTTTGTTATAACCCTGCATTTTTACAACTGATTAACGAACAATTCCTGCACAAATTTAACCTAGGAGTTAATAAAACATTGGTACAGAGTCGACCGTTCTCTGGGATATGTTTTAATGCTAATCGAATGTGCCCAGTTTTAGTGCAAACTGATAATTACCTTATAACGCTAGTTGTGAGGGCATGGATGAAGTAAAAATAAATCGCTATTATATAACACTTACAAGGGTCAAAATAGCACCACACTTCCACGGTAGCATAATGAGGGGCCCTACATGCAAACCGAAGCATTGAGAACTTTGTAAGTGTTACTTCATCCATGCCCACACAACTAGCATTATAAGGTAATAATCAATTCGCACTAAAACTGGGCACATTGGATTAGCATGAAAACATATCCCAGAGAACAGTCGACTCGGTACCAATGTGTTATTAGCCCCTAGGTTCATTTTGCACCAGAGTTGTCCTTTAAATGTCTGACTATATCAGGTGTGCTAGTTTATGGTTAGAAAAGGAAAGGTTTGGCAAATCGTAAGCCCTAGATGGTTATTTCTTGCTGTATTTATTTTAGTTTTTGGGTCATTAGCTGCATTGAAGTAACATTTTTTTTTATTTGACCATTTCTTTTTTAGTATCAGCCACAGCTTTCTACAAGTCCCAGCCTGTGATCCAGTTCATGTGTGAGGTCCTGGACATCCACAACATAGACGAGCAGCCACGCCCTCTCACTGACTCCCACAGGGTCAAGTTCACCAAAGAGATCAAAGGTATGCAGAGTGATGGCCACTGACCCTAGGAACAGAAAATGCTAACACTCTAGCAGTGAAAAATAGATTATTTGAATTATAGTTGGGCAAAAACAAATTTTACATTTTGTTACACATGATTGATAGCCATAGTTAAACAGTACACTTCTTAGACAGTGTTTAAAAGTCCATGAGTAATGCCTATGGAAGAAAATTTGATTATAGCATTCAATTACAATGTTTTAAGAAGAAACATGCTTGCAATAAGTGCCCGGACGCAGATCCCTTGTGTTTAATACTTACAAAATGTAATTCACCCCTTTCTACCAATCTGGCTCTTTAAGCTTTTTTAAAACTGACTACCCATGGCATCTGCAGGATGGTCAATGATTGGTCACATGCTTTCTCCGAGCACGCGTCAACAAGCACCAGCCTTGACCTAATTGACGAAGTAAGGGGAGTTCATAACTAGCTAGTGACCCTACTTAATCATTTTTACTCATTCTGTTAATTAAATAGATCACTGGTTTGTTGTGAACTCCCATTATCTGGTTATTTTGGTCATAATTTGGAACTTCCAAAAACTTGTAAACTCGGCCAAACCCAGAAAAGTACTTTTAATTTGTGCTTTTTAGAACTCTGATTTTTAAAATTGTATCATAAAGTTGGTTTGAAATGTAAAAGACAGCAGTTGTTTTTAGAGGACAAGTGATTTGCATAAATTCCAGGGGGACATGTTCATGGAATGCAAATGTACATGCCAAGTATAAAGTTTGGCAAGCCCACATTCAAAAATATTTTAACTTGAGTTTAGAAATCCATTTAAAGGGGAACACCGGTGAAATTCTATTATTTGTCTATGTTCCAAAATCACGTAATAATTATACTGTCACTCATCAAGCAGCTTTCTCACAAACGGAGATCAGAGCCGAGCTGGCAGGATTGCAACTGCACGTCAGCTGGATACATGGGCTCTGTTCTGTCCAGTGGGCTGTAAAATAACGGGTAAATGTGTGAAAATCAAATGTTCTTTCTGAGAGAAAACATGAAACCTTGGCAGCTCAATGGCTTTTGAGATACAGCATTTACATTTTATGTGATCAATGTCAGTCGCATGGCTTATAGCTAACCTTTTCTGACTTGTCTGCTAAAAATGAAAAATGCCAGCTCGCGCTTCATGCACATATGGCAGTTGTCGCGTGCTCAAAACATCCACTATGACACATATGTAATTTAAACAGACACGTCCCTGTCACGTTAGCTAGCATCATTTGACTGCTCAGAAAAATAGCATGTAATGAGGCTACCTCATCTAGTGACTAAAATTGAGTGCTTATGTTGTAGCGGGTGTCGATATTTTGATGATCACAGTGGAAGAGATGGAGCATCAGCATCCTGAAGAAACGTGTCACAGCCCATCCATTCGTCGTTGCTCACAAATTTAGGAGTACTTACTTTTTCCACCTTCCCAAGAGGAATTGGAGGTGACATTCTAAACCTGCTTGCCACAACCGGACACACTGTATGTCCATAGAGTAAGTACATTAGTTCCAGTAGACAACTATTTATTGCATACCGTATTGGTCTGAATATAAGACAGGTTATTTTCCCTGGAAATACGTCTGAAAAAGAGGCTTTGTCTTATATTCATGGTCTACTCTATACTTTTAAATTGCATTATACATCCACAAAGACAGATGGCGTTAAAGATCTGTGAAATGGTGATGGGACAACCGATTCTTTTACGTGAGTCGGTTCAACCGGACGGTTGTTAGTTGGTGTACAGAGTTAATAGATTCAGTCACCGGTTCGCGTGCCCGCGGGGGGAGGGGACACCCGTTTGATTACATTAGACTCATGCAGTACCCTCGGTTACGGTCTCGTTCAGTAGCATCTCCTTGTGACAGCCTCTACCATGCAGCCTGCAACATTAACTTAACATAACTACCAAGATAACATGACGTGTAATTGTATGTGATGTAGCCTACTTCCCAATCGATAATGTGTGGGTGTCTTGGTTCTCTGCAAGTTTGAGTTACAAACCAAGTTTTTCATTCTAGTGCATAGATGATTGTGTTCATGGCAATTCCGCTTGATTACATTAGACTCGAGCGGTTGCACGGTTATTTTCGGTCTCGTTCAGTAGCCTGGTTAGCGGTCTCGGCAATTCCGCTTGATTACATTTGACTCGAGCAATTGCACAGTTACTTTCGGTGTCGTTCAGTAGCCTGGTTCGCGGTCTCTGCAATTCCGGTTGATTACATTAGACTCAAGCGGTTACACGGTCTCCTTCGGTCTCGTTCAGTAGCCTGGTTCGCGGTCTCAGCAATTCCGGTTGATTACATTAGACTCAAGCGGTTACACGGTTTCCTTCGGTCTCGTTCAGTAGCCTGGTTCGCGGTCTCGGCAATTCCGCTTGATTACATTAGACTCGAGCGGTTGCACGGTTACTTTTGGTCTCGTTCAGTAGCCTGTTTCGCGGTCTCGGCAATTCAGCTTGATTACATTAGACTCGAGCGGTTGCACGGTTACTTTCGGTCTCGTTCAGTACCCTGGTGCGGAGGTGCGCGGTCTTCTTGTGACAGTCTACATTCTAAAAATTACTGATCACACTTTGCTGAATACTTGCATCAACTAAATACATTAAGGTAGCTGATAACAAACACAGTTTATCAATACATGGTGATGTTCTGTTCATAATCTATAAGCTCATGATGGAAATATTTCCTCGCCTAGCCTAATGGGAGTTGTGAATTGGTGAACCGTAGCCTACCTAACGTGCAGTTAATTTTCATTCGGCAAAAAACAGGTTCAGAGTCGGTTCTTTCACGTCTGGCACTCGATTCTCCCGGTTCAGTGACACAAGTTGGGTTAATTAACCGACTCTTCGGTCAGTTCGTCAACACTACTGTGAAACAAGTGTTCACTTCCTGACCAAAGCATGTCGTTAATCATAGCTAGCTTACGGTGCAGTGGCCTGAAAGATGGAGAGACACTGATCGCCTTGAGGCAAGTGGCTCAAAAGTTTGTCAAGTTAACCAATAACTTAGGAGAAGTTATGATACAAATTTTAAGATCATGATGATAAATGTCTGACTGTTTTTTCACTATGAAATAGATTCTAATTGGTAATAGAAATATCAAATGACTGTATTATAATTTTATTATATTCAACAATTATATCAAAAGTCATGAATTTATAAATAATGTTATTTAAATGTGACAATTTTCTTTAAAATATATTAATAACATGATTATTAGTAAATTGTTTTGTGTTAAAACATCAATATCAATATTTTCAAATAAAATTACTTGAAAAGTACTGGTATTTTTCAGAAAATGAATGATGAAAGGAGGGGTCGTCTTATAATCAGATTCCTCTTATGTTTGTTCCAGTATAGTATATTGTTTTCATAATGAGTGCAATTTGGGCATAGCATTTGTTAATAGACTGATATAATGATTCTAAATCTTCAGATTTTATGTTAATCTTATACAATGTGTTTTTCAATATGCTAATAATGTAGGTCTACATCTGGCCTCAAAATAAAATGTGTCCAATCCTTTTTATCATGTATGTACAATGTAATTGGTGTTTTTTTCTGGCTGCAGCCATTTTTTGCAGCCTGTGGATTTCACACCTACTTTTTGTCTAATATATTTGTTCCATCTGGCACAGCACAGCAAATTAACAAAAACATTCTAGAAATGATGAAAAACGTGATAAGGAACTGCTTCTGTGTGTAGTTGGCGTATGTGGGTTTCCTGGAAGATCTGATGTGCACCCGACAACTATGTGAATGTGCATGAAGCCCGCGAGCTGGCATTTTTCAGTCAGAAAAAGTTAGCTACAGAGAGTGAAATGATAAAATGCTCGTCAAGGGTATGGGCTGCACTTAGGTGTACTGAGGCATGCCGAAAGCACTTCACCTGCGTACAATAGTGCATTGCTTTATCATTATAAACCTCAATTGTGAAGTTAAATGTAGCACTGTAAAAACTTAACTACATTCCTGCCAAATAATTGTCCCATCAGACACTGTCTTTTCTTATTTTAAAATGTATTTTAGTGCGCGATTGGATACTTAAAAAGCAATACTATTTTCACTGCTTACAAGTTAAGTAACTTATGTTCCTCATATGAGGAGCTAGAGACTCGGGTTTGATACCCCACGGTTTTTGTCGAAACTGTGATTGTATATAAAATATTTTACTATATAAGTATGACTCATTTTATTAATAAAAGACCATTCATTATATATTTTAAATGTTTCACTTTGGGGAATGCTTTGAAATACAATAGGGTAATTCTGTGCAAGCCACAGTTGGTGGATGTTAATTCGGTAGCATGGGCTCGCATTACTGTACAGCACGTTCAGGACCAGAGTAAATGGAACGGTGTGTAGCACTTCAAACACAATTGGAACAAAGTCTTCTCTGTGTACTGTAGATGATTTCAAAACACCATGGTGCATATGCATTCACCAAGTGTAAAGAAATGCAACATTCTATACCTAAAAGGCTAAGCTAGTAATCACTTCTTAAATGGCATAACTTGTATGTTCCCAGGTTGTGGAGAGACCCAGGTTCCGGGTATGATTGTTGTTGACATTATTTTTTAGCCTTTTTTTATGACATTAAACAGCAAAATGTGGTTGCATATAATCAAATGATTTAACTATATAAGAATAACTCATTATATTAATATAAGATATTTCATTATAGTTTTAAAATGTTTCACTTTGGGGAACGCTTTCAAATACATTCGGTGGATCAATTCGGGAGGATGAGCACAGCTTTCTGTCCCATAGTAACGACATGTCTAAATATTAACAAGACATTTGAAGCTTTCATTTTGACAATGAGGTGTGAGAGTCAGGCAGGCAATTTTCACTAGTGGGGAGGAGTTCACAGACATTGAAGCACATTCTTGTTAAGTCATGCTGCACAGCCATCAGCACTGTGCCATTCTGCAGTTCAAGTCTATTTTTCTCATCTGCGCAAGCTTTGCTGAGGCGAGCAAATCCACAAAACATACTTTGTAATCCAATATAAATTCCCGAAACAACCTTAATAGTTATAAAACTACATAGAACAATTCTAAAATGCACACTGCACAGGCTAAAATATTTGTTATTTTATTTGAAGCTTTTATTAAAACGCAATCATTTCATTTGGAAGTTGTAATCATTGTCACAGGTCTAACTATTGTGCATTTTAAGCATTGCTCTTGTGAGTAACAAACACTACAGAGTGTAGGAAGGATTATCTTGTATGAATTGCTTCTTTGTTTAAAAAATGTCAAGAAAGGTTTTATATAGCTTTATAAGCGCGTTTCGGAAAGAGGGACTAAACCTTTAACAGTTTAGCTATCCTAAAATAACGTTTAATGTACCTAAATGTCATTTCGGGTATGCTCTGTGGATTCTTGCCTAGTTTTAATCTATTCTTATCAATTGCATGACTATTTTATATTTATTTGATAAGGCTATGTAAACAACTATTGCACTATGATGTTTAAAATAACAATATCAATCAAAGAATTGACTACTGTGTTATACAGAAATGTGGCACACCCACAGTTTTTTTTCTGGTTATGCTACTGGTTCATACTGTATACAGTATAACAACTTACAAACACAATCTCGTTTATTACCCATTTTTGTTCCGAAAAGTGAAACTGTACTTGATGTACAGTAGGCTATTTATACAGTATAACTTTTCACACAATGGGCCACACACACATTGGTTTATTGAATTATTAGAATGAAGAATGGAGATACAGGATAGTCCACAATATTTCTCGTCTTTCTTTAACCACTAATAAAACAAACAAGGCTTTATTTAAATAAAAAAATGCATTTTGCTTTTCAAATTAAATTAATAGGCCTAATACAAATTAAATTACAAAAACAATATCCCTACGAGGGATTTGAAATTGCATCTACAGTCTATTTTGACTGTAAACAAACCCACCAGTATTATTTAAATGAAAAGTAATTGTTTCTTAAGAAGTGATTAGTGCTGATTTAAAAAATTTACACTTACACAGGGTTGTACCAGGATTTGAACCCACCATCTCCATCATTGCAACTCTTTCGCATTACTGTGAGGTGGCGTAGCCCACTGCGCTAATTTTTCTGTGTGCCTCCTAAGGACACTAAAACTTGCACACACACATATACACCCATTTGTTTATTGAATTAAAACGCAGGTAATATCTTTCAAACAAATTTTTGGTGAGCTTCTCTTCAAAACGTGATATCTGTTTGAATAAAGTCATTTAAAAGTTGCAAACAAGTACACTGTACTGTAGGCTACATACAACTAGCTGTGTTTTACAGCATTTGAAATCGTCTAGCCCCACTCTGTGGTGGTCATAGATGATATAATGGTAATTAAATGTACTGATTGACGTGGTATGAGAGCGAGCAATTTATGACTTCACCCTCTGATCTCCGTTGGTGAGAGAGCTGCATGATGAGAGTGAAAATCAAATTATTACTTAATTATTTAGTGATTTAGGAACATAGACAAATTATAAAATTTCAGATTTAATGCTTGACCCTTTCACCTATAGTAGTTCAGCAGAAGAGGATGGATATGGATGGTAAATGTCATTTGGCAATCTAGATATCCATAATTTAGCCAGGAATGTGCACATTTTCATTTTGACCCAATTAAATCAGTACACAGTACAAAAGGCAGCCAACGTGATACCGTAGACACCTCCGCCAGAGTTGTTCAAAAGTAAAAGTGTTTCGGTTTGGTTTTGTTCAGTTTTGGGAAGTTCCTAATTAAGACCAAATTGACCAGGTAATTAGAGTTCATATCTAACCAGTGATCTATGAAATTAATAGAAAGAGGAAAAATAGATACATTATTGTGATTTTTTAGTTATTAACTCCCATTACCTGCTCATTTGGGGTTTACTTAGGAACTTCCCAAAACGGGTGCACCCTACTTTGACTTTTTACTTTTTATAACTCAGCACCCTATGTTCTTTGTACTAGTAAACCTGATGGTATATAGCAAGATATTACTTTACATTGTCTTAGCTAAGTAATATCTTCTTTCTCTCAGAATTTTCAACCATGTGCAATGCACCTTTATATGGGATAGCTGTCACTGGGTTTACAGACACGGATGGTAGCACACATGCAAAAACAACGAAAGACAAGGAGATGTGGCTGGGACAGAGTACTGATTAGTAAACAGTAGGAAGTTGAGAATGATAACAAGTGCTGATGGAAAATGGCAGCCCTAATATGGATAATGATAAAGTGTCCAAGAATGAACAAATGCACCATGGTGGCCATGACACTTTGTAGGAATTACAAACATGTTTATATATATTTTCCTCCTTTAGGGCTCAAAAGTAATTGGGCAAACAAACATAATCATGAATTACATTTTGAGTTTTAATACTTGGTTGCAAATCAGTCAATGTCTGCTTGGTCTGGATCCCATAGATATGACCAGATGCTGGATTTCTTACCTGGTGATGTTTTGTTAGATCTTTACCGCAGCTTCAGTTCCCGCTTATCCTTGGAGCGTTTTTTCTTCAGCAAGTGAAATGCATGCTGAATTGGAATCAAGTCAAGTGATTGTCTTGGCCATAAAAAAATTGTTTTCTTTCGTAGTATGCTTTGGGTCATTGTTCATCAGTATTGTGAAGCACCATCCAAGGAGTTTTACTGGAATTTGCAGAACCTGAGCAGATAATATATGCCTAAATACTTTAAAATGAATCATGTATTGTTAGCAGTAACATCAATCAATACAAGGGAACAAGTTTTATTAGCAGCCATACATGCCCAAGCCATACAAACCTCCAACTTGGTTCGTCATGAGCATTTCCTCCATACACTTATCTTTCCATCATTTTATACAATTTGGTGTTTTTCTCATTTGTCCATAGAATTTAGTTTCAGACCTGTAGAGGTCATTTTTTAAATGTTTTTTTGGCAAGCTCAAACTTGGTCCATTGGCTTAGATTTTGTGGTAAATCCTTTTGAATTCTCTCTTTGAAGTCTCCTCCTTAGGATAAACTCTTAAAAATAATGGGGTTGTCACTCCTAATTTTAGGACTCCTACATTTTTGGTCTACAAGTATTTCACAAAGTGTTTTAGCACTATAACCAGCTCCTAAATCTTCTGTTTTGAATTATAGACTACATTGCATTTCAATATAGTTTGCGATGACGTGTATAGCGAGGTTAATGTATGTTTACAGATATTTATGTAAATATTTCTATAGCTAAAATACTTTGAATGATTGTGGTCTAGTGTAGTTTAACATAATTGCCCTATTGTCCTCTAACCTGTGGCAGTAGTTTCTCACTTGAATTCTGCAATATATTTGCCCTTCTGCGACTACAAATAAATCTCAGTAGATTTCACGGAAAGACACCTTTTTTTAGCAGGCATATGTATTCCCATGCATCTTTTTTGGTTTTCGGAAAATATCCTAACTTCTAAATGTCTTTAATAATGTCCTTCCTCTCATGCACAAGTTGCTCGAAAAGTAAAATGTGCCCTTGCTTCCAACATCAAACATCCTATAATATCGCTGTGATTACTTCAATGACACACCCATTCCCCATCGGCCAATCACTGCAGGCATAGTACGTAAGCTTGTTCATGGAACATTGCATCACCCATTAGGCTTAATGTAAGGGTTTTCAAAATTCCTTACTAAAAGTTGGTCTCAGCAGCTGTTCGAATAGGTTTTAACCTCTTAGCCTGCAGTATCCTGTCTGCGGGAGATTCCCCCCTCCAAAAAAAAAGAACTGGACTAAAATCACAGTTCACACGTCCAATTTTTAGGTTATATATACATGTTATATATCTACAGAAAGCGTAGACACTCAGGAATGTAGCAAATGTCACTTTACAGTAGCTATAACAAAAAAATAATTTCCCCTCATAATGTGAGCTACATGCCTTGTACACACGTGCCTCAAATTAAATGGAATGTCGAATTAGAAACAAGGCTAACACCGTCATTTTATGGGTTATACAGTGCCTTGCGAAAGTATTCAGCCCCCCTGAACATTTCGACCTTTTGCCACATTTCAGGCTTCAAACATAAAGATATAAAACTGTAATATTTTGTGAAGAAGCAACAACAAGTGGGACACAATCATGAAGTGGAACGAAATTTATTGGATATTTAAAAGTTTTTTAACGAATAAAAAACTGACAAATTGGGCGAGCAAAAAAAACCTTTCAGTGCAGCAAACTCTCTCCAGACGTTCAGTGAGGATCTCTGAATGATCCAATGTTGACCTAAATGACTAATGATGATACATAGAATCCACCTGTGTGTAATCAAGTCTCCGTATAAATGCACCTGCTCTGTGATAGTCTCAGAGGTCCGTTGAAAGCACAGAGAGCATCATGAAGAACAAGGAACACACCAGGCAGGTCCGAGATACTGTTGTGGAGAAGTTTAAAGCCGGATTTGGATACAGAAAGATTTCCCAAGCTTTAAACAATCCAAGGAGCACTGTGCAAGTGATAATATTGAAATGGAAAGAGTATCAGACCACCGCAAATCTACCAAGACCCGGCCGTCACTCTAAACTTTCAGCACATACAAGGAGAAGACTGATCAGAGATGCAGCCAAGAGGCCCATAATCACTCTGGATGAACTGCAGAGATCTACAGCTGAGGTGGGCGAGTCTGTCCATAGGACAACAATCAGGCGTTAACTGCACAAATCTGGCCTTTATGGAAGAGTGGAAAGAAGAAAGCCATTTCTGAAAGATATCCATAAAAAGTGTTGTTTAAAGTTTGCACAAGCCACCTGGGAGACACACCAAACATGTGGAAGAAGGTGCTCTGGTCAGATAAAACCAAAATCGAACTTTTTGGCAACAATGCACAACATTATGTTTGGCGTAAAAGCAACACAGCTCATCACCCTGAACACACCATCCCCACTGTCAAACATGGTGGTGGCAGCATCATGGTTTGGGCCTGCTTTTCTTCAGCAGGGACAGGGAAGATGGCTAAAATTGATGGAAAGATGGATGGGGCCAAATACAGGACCATTCTGGAAGAACCTGATGGAGTCTTCAAAACACCTGAGACTGGGACAGAGATTTGTCTTTTAACAAGACAATGATCCAAAACATAAAGCAAAATCTACAATGGAATGTTTCACAAATAAACATATCCAGGTGTTAGAATCCAAGTCCAGACCTGAATCCAATCGAGAATCTGTGGAAAGAACTGAAAACTGCTGTTCTCAAACGCTCTCCATCCAACCTCACTGAGCTCGAGCTGTTTTGCAAGGAGGAATGGGCAAACATTTCAGTCTCTCGATGTGCAAAACTGAGAGAGACATACCCCAAGCGACTTACAGCTGTAATCGCAGCAAAAGATGGCGCTACAAAATATTAACTGAATTTGCACGCCCAATTTCTCAGGTTTTTATTTGGTAAAAAAGTTTGAAATATCCAATACATTTTGTTCCACTTCATGATTGTGTCCCACTTGTTGTTGATTCCTCACAAAAAATTACAGTTTCATATCTTTATGTTTGAAGCCTGAAATGTGGCAAAAGGTTGAAAAGTTCAAGGGGGCCGAATACTTTCGCAAGGCACTGTACCTTGTAGAAGAAGACCCTCCACAGACCCACATGAGCAGATCAGCTGGTCACCTTAACTTAGGTCTAGCATCTTATCAAATGGCCTTGCCAGATGTTGTTCCCAATAGTAACCTTTATTCTATAAAGCGCCTTTAAAAGCATTTTCTCAAAGTGCTGTACACACAATAGACAATTGTTAAAACCAACAATAAAAAAACAACATCAACAGGTAAATGCAAGTTTAAAAAATCATGTCTTAAGTTGACCTTTTAAAATAGCATAAGTCTGGGTTTAAGAGTATCCCCTGGGAGGACTTTGTATTTTTAGTTAATGTATCTTTTGTTTAGTATTCCAGGAGCTTTCAGTTTATGTAAGAATAATTTTGCTCGCCCAATTTGTCAGTTTTTTATTTGTTAAAAAAGTTTGAAGTATCCTATAAATTTCGTTCCACTTCATGATTGTATCCCACTTGTTGTTGCTTCTTCACAAAAAATTACAGTTTTATATCTTTATGTTTGAAGCCTGAAATGTGGCAAAAGGTCAATGTTCAGGGGGGCAAAATACTTTCGCAAGGCACTGTATACAGTTGTATGCAAATGTTTAGGCACCGCTTACAATTTCCATGATTTTCATTTGTATATAACTGGGTGTTTGGATCAGCAATTTCATTTTGATCATTCAACTAACTGAAGGACACAGTAATATTTCGGTAGTGAAATGAGGTTCATTGGATTAGAAAATTTGCAATATGCATCAAAACAAAATTAGTGCATACATTTGGGCACCCTTGTTATTTTGTTGATTTGAATAACTGTAACTACCTAGCACTGATTAATTGGAACACACGATTGGTTTGGTGAGCTTAATAAGCCTTGAACTTCATAGACGGGTGCATCCAATCATGAGAGAAGGTATTTAAGGTGGGCAGTTGCAAGGTTTTGTTCTCTTTGACTCTCCTCTAAAGAGTGGCAACATGAGGGCATCAAAACAACTCAAATGACCTGATTACAAAGATTCTTCAACATTATTGTTTAGGGGAAGGCTACAAAAAGCTATTGCAGAGATTTAAGCTGTCACGTTTACTGTGAGGAACATAGTGAGGAAATGGAAGACCACAGGCACAGTACTTGTTCAGGCCAGAAGTGGCAGGCCAAGTAAAATATTGGAGAGACAAAGGCGTAGGATGGTGAGAATAGTCAAGAACTGCCCAAAGACCACCTCCAAAAGACCTACAACATCATCTTGCTGCAGATGGTGTCACTATGTATCGATCAACAATTCAGCGCACTTTGCACAAGGAGAAGCTGTATGGGAGTGTAATGCGAAGAATCCTTTTCTGCACACACGCCAGAAACAGAGTTGCTTGAGGTATGCAAACGCACATTTGGACAAGCCAGCTTCATTTTGGAAGAAGGTGCTATGGACTGATGAAACAAAGATAGAGTTATTTGGTCTTAACAAAGTGCCGCCAAAAGAACAAAGTTTTCCAAGACAAACACTTGCTACCAAAGTAAAATTTGGTGGAGATTCCATCATGCTGTGGGGCTGTGTGGACAGTGCTGGTACTGGGAATCTTGTTAAAGTTGAAAATAAATACAAAAAATAAGACAGTTGATGGTTGCATGCATTCCACTCAATACCAGCAGATACTTGAGAATAATGTAGAGGAATCAGTCACAGTTGAAGTTATGCCGGAGTTGGATATTTCAACAAGACAATGACCCAAAACACTGCTTAAAATCTACTCTGGCATTTATGCAGACGAACAAGTACAGTGTTCTGGAATGTCCATCCCAGTCCCTAGACCTGAATATTATTGAAAATCTGTGGGGTGATTTGAAGCAGGCTATCCATGCTCGGCAACCATTAAATCTAACTGAACTGGAGATGTTTTGCAAGGAGGAATGGTCCAAGAAACTCATCCAGAATCCAGACTCTCATTACAGGCTATAAGAAGTGTCTTGAGGCTGATTTTGCTGCTAAAGGAGGCTCAACTAAATATTGTTTTGATATTTCTATTGTGGTGCCCAAATCTATGTACCTGTCTTATTTCGTTTTGATCCATATTGCACATTTTCTATTCATCCAATAATATTATCACATAATATTAGACAAAAATCCAGAATATCACATTGTATGATTTTTAAATAATTAATTAGCATTTTATTGCATGACAAGTATTTGAACACCTACCAACCAGTAAGAATTCCAGTTCTCACAGACCTGTTCGTTTTTCTTTTAAGAAGCCCACCTGTTCTCCACTCATTACCTGTATTAACTGCACCTTTTTGAACTCGTTACCTGTATAAATGACACCTGTCCACACACTCAATCAAACAGACTCCAACCTCTTCACAATGGCCAAGACCAGAGAGCTGTGTAAGGACATCAGTGATAAAATTGTAGACCTGCACAAGGCTGGGATGGGCTACAGAAAAATAGGCAAGCAGCTTGGTGAGAAGGCAACAACTGTTTGGGCAATGATTAGAAAATGGAAGAAGTTCAAGATCACGGTCAATCTCCCTAGGTCTGGGGCTCCATGCAAGATCTCACCTCGCGGGGCAGCAATGATCATGAGGAAGGTGAGGGATCAGCCTAGAACTACACGGCATGACCTTGTCAATGACCTAAAGAGAGCTGGGACCACAGTCTCAATGAAAACCATTAGTAACACACTACGCCGTCATGGATTTAAATCCTGCAGCGCACACAAGGTCCCCCTGCTCAAGCCAGCGCATGTCCAGGCACGTCTGAAGTTTGCCAATGACCATCTGGATGATCCAGAGGAGGAATAGGAGAAGGTCATGTGGTCTGAAGAGACAAAAGTAGAGCTTTATTTTTTTTTCAAGGACTACAGTAAACGTATGATTTCTGTAATTGCAAACAAAGGTTTCTGTACCGAATATTGAGTTCTGCTTTTCTGATGTATCAAATACTTGTGTCATGCAATAAAATGCAAATTCATTATTTAAAAATCATACAATGGGATTTTCTGGATTTTTGTTTTGGATTCCGTCTCTCACAGTTGAAGTGTACCTATGATAATAATTACAGACCTCTACCTTCTTTGTAAGTTTGAAAACCTTCAAAATCGGCAGTGTATCAAATACTTGTCCTCTCCACTGTACATGCTTTGTAAGGAGGAAAACTTGCAAAATTGGCAGTGTATCAAATACTTGTTCTCCCCAATGTACATGTCTCATATCTTCAGAAAGCCTAAATACTCAGGAATTGAAAAAAACGGTCTCTTTTTTACAATAGCTATATCGACCATAAAATTACACATCATATTGTGAGCTATGTCACTTGTAAACAAAGCTGTTGGTTATTTCGCCTCTAAGAAAATTAAGGTAATTAAGGTGGACTAGAATCACATTCCACAAATGCAATGTTTTGGATATAAATCCATGTCTCATACCTTCAGAAAGCTTAAAAACTCAGGAATTTAGAAATGTCTTCATTTTAAAATAGCTTTATCGACAATAACATTACACTTCATAATGTGAGCTACGTCCCTTGTAAACCAAGCGTTTGTTATTTCACCTCAAAGAAAATAAAGGTGGAATAGAACCACGTTCCACGTGCCATGTAAACAAAGTCATTAGCTTGCTAGAAGCTACTTAGCAATAGCAAAACCAACTGAGCTAATAACACAAATAAACAAACAGAAATAGTTAAAGAAAATCTTTATTTTTCATCATCAAAGAGTCCCAGTAATGACATTAAGCTTAGTTTTCCAAGTAAAATCCATCTTGTTATATGAAAATTACAATTACAATTTTATGACCGGGCCATTACCGACTGTATCCGTAATAAACGTAATAAACTCCTTCTTTCTGTTTTTTAGGTCTGAAAGTGGAAGTCACACACTGTGGGACGATGCGGAGGAAATACAGAGTGTGTAACGTGACCCGCCGCCCTGCCAGCCATCAAACGTAAGTACCTACACAGCCTGAACTATATTTATATAATTTTATAAATATATATATATACAGTGCCTTGCGAAAGTATTCGGCCCCCTTGAACTTTTCGACCTTTTGCCACATTTCAGGCTTCAAACATAAAGATTTGAAACTGTAATTTTTTGTGAAGAATCAACAACAAGTGGGACATAATCATGAAGTGGAACAAAATTTATTGTATATTTCAAACTTTTTAACAAATAAAAAACTGACAAATTGGGCGTGCAATTATTCAGCCCCTTAAGTTAATACTTTGTAGCGCCACCTTTTGCTGAGATCAAAGCTGTAAGTCGCTTGGGGTATGTCTCTATCAGTTTTGCACATCGAGAGACTGTGAAAACAGCAGTTTTCAGTTCTTTCCACAGATTCTCGATTGGATTCAGGTCTGGACTTTGACTTGGCCATTCTAACACCTGGATATGTTTATTTGTGAACCATTCCATTGTAGATTTTGCTTTATGTTTTGGATCATTGTCTTGTTGGAAGACAAATCTCCGTCCCAGTCTCAGGTCTTTTGCAGGTCTCCGTCCCAGTCTCAGGTCTCCGTCCCAGTCTCAGGTCTTTCTTTCAGAATGGTCCTGTATTTGGCTCCATTCATCTTCCCATCAATTTTAGCCATCTTCCCTGTCCGTGCTGAAGAAAAGCAGGCCCAAACCATGATGCTGCCACCACCATATTTGACAGTGGGGATGGTGTGTTCAAAGTGATGAGCTGTGTTGCTTTTACGCCAAACATAACGTTTTGCATTGTTGCCAAAAAGTTCAATTTTGGTTTCATCTGACCAGAGCACCTTCTTCCACATGTTTGGTGTGTCTCCCAGGTGGCTTGTGGCAAACTTTATACAACACTTTTTATGGATATCTTTCAGAAATGGCTTTCTTCTTGCCACTCTTCCATAAAGGCCAGATTTGTGCAGTATACGACTGATTGTTGTCCTATGGACAGACTCGCCCTCCTCAGCTGTAGATCTCTGCAGTTCATCCAGAGTGATGATGGGCCTCTTGGCAGCATCTCTGATCAGTCTTCTCCTTGTATGAGCTGAAAGTTTAGAGGGACGGCCGGGTCTTGGTAGATTTGCAGTGGTCTGATACTCCTTCCATTTCAATATTATCGCTTGCACAGTGCTCCTTGGGATGTTTAAAGCTTGGGAAATTTTTCTGTATCCAAATCGGCTTTAAACTTCTCCACAACAGTATCTCGGACCTGCCTGGTGTGTTCCTTGTTCTTCATGAATTTCTCTGTGCTTTCAACAGACCTCTGAGACTATCACAGAGCAGGTGCATTTATACGGAGACTTGATTACACACAGGTGGATTCTATTTATCATCATTAGTCATTTAGGTCAACATTGGATCATTCAGAGATCCTCACTGAACTTCTGGAGAGAGTTTGCTGCACTGAAAGTAAAGGGGCAGA
Source organism: Umbra pygmaea (assembly GCA_016801145.1). Taxonomy (NCBI): domain Eukaryota; kingdom Metazoa; phylum Chordata; class Actinopteri; order Esociformes; family Umbridae; genus Umbra; species Umbra pygmaea. The sequence continues at coordinate 1,020 of JACXGM010017377.1, read as the reverse complement.
ATAATTTTGTCAGTTTTTTATTTGTTAAAAAAGTTTGAAATATCCAATAAATTTCGTTCCACTTCATGATTGTGTCCCACTTGTTGTTGCTTCTTCACAAACAATTACAGTTTTATATCGTTGTTTGAAGCCTAAAATGTGGCAAAAGGTCGAAATGTTCAAGGGGCCCCAATACTTTCGCAAGGCACTGTATATAACTCGATTTGCATGGTTATATACTGGACTAGGGTGTAGCTTCTTGGATGCAGAGTGTAGTTCTAGACTTAAAGGCAAAAACTGTGGATCAAAATGCAAAATGGTTTCTGTTATTGGACTAACCTTTGTCTTGGAAAATGCAAAAAAATTATTTACTATGAAAGATTATGTTAGCACAGAATAATATCCACCTTACTTTCTTATTTCTCTTCCAAAACCCACAGTTTTCCTCTGCAGCTGGAGAATGGTCAGACAGTAGAGCGCACAGTGGCCCAGTACTTTCGAGAGAAGTACAACCTGCAGCTGAAATACCCCCACCTCCCCTGTCTTCAGGTGGGCCAGGAGCAGAAACACACCTACCTGCCCCTGGAGGTAAGGATCAATAAAGTTACAGCCACTGGCACTTTTTCAATCCCTTCCCTTCTGGCTAATGACCACAGTGATCTTGCAGGTGCCTCAATAGACACACTTAACTACCACCTGTCCCTCAAAATAGACCTAACTTTAGTGCAATGTAGTGCCATAACCTGGTGTGCATGTTGGTATTCTTTGCACTTCTGAGTGCTTATTGCTTTGCATTGTAGGCTAATGGGAGTTGGCTCCAATTTGGTCAGCTGCTATAATTTTAGAGTTGGCTTAAAATACAACCCCTGAGGCATAGGATAAATACATTTTATGGCGTTTTCACAACTAACTCATTTGGTCCGAACCAAAATTGCAGATGAGAAAGGTGCCTCGGACCACGGTTCAGATCAAAAGACCACATTTTGGTCTGATGAAAAGAGGTGGTCTCGGTCTGGACCAAATTGAACCATGGTTCAGTTC